>WYDI02006814.1:0-15979 GCA_009867235.2 Psittacus erithacus
CTTACAGTAAAGAACTTCCTCCTTATATCCAATCTAAACTTCCTCTGTTTAAGTTTTAACCCATTACCCCTTGTCCTGTCACTACAATTCGTAGTGAAGAGTCCCTCCCCAGCATCCTTATAGGCCCCCTTCAGATACTGGAAAGCTGCTATGAGGTCTCATGTTACTGCTCAGATGAGAATCCAGTATTCATTTAGGGTAGAGACAACTGCTGCCTTATGATGAAGAGTCTCATGTGGGGGGTTTGATGTCCGAACACTGCTTTCTTTGCAGGAAGCCTTTCTGTGGTTCAGAAACTGTCCAAGAAAATGTAATTTACCACTAAATTTTTATAACTCGCCTTTAATTTGATGCGTTATCAGTGCTGGTGAACTTTTTAATCCAGATGTGGAGTTTATTTTTGCAAAGCAAAAAAATAAAAAGCCTCTGATAGGCTTGGCTGTGATTGCCTCCTTTATATGTTCAAAGCCTTTGGTGGGGAACTGATGTTCTCTTACACATGCAGACATACATGCTCAATAATATAGACACATACATGAATCTAACAGTATTTTTGACATTATGAGGATTTGGTAGCTATCTTCCCAGCAGGGAGAAGCATCCAGCACATTGTTCAACTAAAACCATTCTTATTCCTCCTGAGAAGGCAACTGATTAGGTTTTCCATTCACAAGGAAATGAAATCCTTTGCTTCTTGTCAGGCTGTGTTGTGGACATCTCAGGTTTTAATATCTTTTCATCCAAATTGGTTGCACAAGAAATAGTCTTTCTCTACTGAGCTCCTGAGAGAGCGTGTCTACCATACCACTGTATAAGAGTTGCAGTGAAGCAGCTCTGGGATGCTGAGGGGAAAGGTTTTGGATCAGAGCATGTCATGAAGAACTGGAAGCATCCTAACAAAAAGTGTAGTCTTGTAGAGATGTCACTTGGCTCTTCCTAGCTCTTACAGTCTCAGCACACTTGATATGGACTAGCATGTTCATAACATTGTAAATAAAGCAAGCGTTAGTGATCCACTTATAATACTTTGTGTATATCACAGCATGAAATTTTATTAAAACTTCTGAATATGCTGAAATGCAATTTTGTAATGGCAAACAAGTATTTCAATGTTTCTCCTTTTCAGCCCAAGAACTCATGTTTTGAAAACTTTATTGAAATCCTGTATATTTCAAAAAACCACTTTGGCTTCAACAAAACTGCATATTTTTATGGTCCTTCTTTTTCTGTGGAAGTCCTCTGAGAAGATCTAGAATGAAACATGAGAGTCTTAATTTTTTGTGTTATGTCCATCATCTACAAAGGAGAAGTCACACCTCATTCAAAATCCTCTTGCTCAAGAATTTATTAATAGTAGTAAGAAGGATTCAAGATGAGACAATATGCCAACAGAAGGACTGTGTAAGCAAAGTTCTATGATCTTACCCAACATTAGTAGGATTTTCATCTTGTAAAGGAAGTGTATTTATACAGATGTGGACTTTGGAGGACTACCCAGCAACATATAGGTGCAACTGTAGTGTTTATGTACTAACTTAGTCGCTTTACATGATCACAACAACAAAAAAAAATGGGTGAATAGTTCATGGTAATATGCAGTTCAAACTCTTCAGAGACTTGGAATATCTTCTCTCATGTTCTTTGAGCTTGTACTCCCAGGCAGTGACATCTGTGACTAACTCCATTAACTTTAACAAATAATATGCTTTGATATTCCTTGTCACTCATAGATTTCTGTATGGGTGAAGATACTGCCTGATTCTTATGAGAAGACTAACCAGTCAGTTCACTTCCAAAGATAAATGCTTTGACCAGCATGGATGTGCCCCTTGTACTATGTTTCATCAAAGACATACAGTACCTGTTGGAGTGAATGAAGTTATTTGCTCTTTTAATGTAGTATCTCTCTTATATGTTGTAGAAATTTTCCTGGGTCAAAGAATTTGGGTCTTGAGTAAGGAAAGGGGTTTATAGACATTTTTTCATTCTATTTTTTGTTAAATTCTCCTGTCAAGTATTTTCAAAAGTGTCTATTAAAGTTCCTTGATAATGATTCCTTAACTTTTATATCCTCTGTACTTCGAAGGTAATTTCTTCCACTAGAGTGTGAATGACAAAATCCAAACACACTTCTGCTATCCCTATATGTCAAGTGTTAGTCACCTGTGCGCAACAGCTTCATGGACCACCAGAAAGTCAGCTGTGCCATTTGGTTTATTCTTACGTGATGCCTGACATTCCATAGGCCACTGTCTGATATGTGGGAATAGCTAAGTGAGAGAAAAAAGCAAACCCTGTAGCTATTGAGTCTTTCCTGGACTGCCATTCTGAATGACTTACCGTTTCAAAATCAGGTCATTTCGGCTTTCAGTTTAGCTTCCTAATCACTTAACTTTCCAACATCTTTAAGGAGAAGTTTAGTGTTTTTCTTCAGTCAATGTGTTTTTCCAATCAGCTGCATTCATTTCATTCTTTTGTATTTGAAATGGCAGAAAAATATGGAACAGGATTTGGATGACATCCACATTCCTAGAATAGGCATGGACAACTTATTTGTCTTTAATTTATTTGATCAGACTAATCTTTTCTATTTATAATTTACATTTTAATTTTCACCAACTTTGATATTTGCAATGATTCAGTGGGTTCTTCACTCATCATATTTCAGCCTATGGGTTGTCTGAAATCTATTGATGATAGTTAATTCATCCCTTGCATTGTGTGAGTAGATGCAAAAAGTTTAGAGAGGATTGTTTGAGCATTTTGTGCTTAAAAACCTGTTCAAATTCCTAGTTGTGCTTTCTGAAGGGTGTGCATGTGCACTAATTGCCACCGTGAACATCACTGTTCCAAATATAAAAGATTATTTCTATAAAACTTATAAAAACACGTAAAAGGAAGCAAAAATACTTTAAAAGCAAACTTGCAGTGTTTTTTCTCAAAATATTGAGAGCTGCTATTAATAAAAACCTCTTTTTGATATGCATACATTTCTGTAATTCAGTCCTTTCAAATGAGAGGAAAATCAACTCACAAAAAATGTTTTGTCAGCATCTACATTCAAGACTTCGTGTGTTTGCTTTTAATAATAACGTAGTAAAGATAATTAGTCCATGTGTGCTCACAGTGAAACATATGAAGTTTTGAATAACATTTCTGAAATCAGTGCCATTGCCTCATTTTACATTGGTGTAACTGTGAGCAAAATTCTATCTAATGTGTTTAACTGCTACTGATTTTCTTGAATTTCCTTGCAAAATTGTAACAAAAGAGATAAAAGTGTAGTATAATTCTCCTAACCAAGATCCTTATGTAATTGAAATATATTGGTCTTATGATTTATTTTTTTTTTAATTTTTATTTTTATCTTAAACATTCCTCAGATAATTTTGGATGCTACTCAATATTTTTGGATCTGCTTTTTGGATATAAAATTGCGGAAGTTCGAGGGGTCCAAGCAGTAAAGTCTGCAGATGGTATTTACATCTTCTAACTCTGGATACCCAGAACAACACAGACAACATATTGGCACCTTGTCTGGAATCACAGCGGATTTTATCTGACAAAAAATGGATTTTTTTTGTTGTTGTTTTGATTTGTGCATATGTATCCTTCTGTTTGTGTTCAGTTTAGTATACTGTATTTCAAAGTCTTCAGCCTTTCATAAAAGAGTGTTGGATTCACAGGAGATGCTGCCCGCATAAAATAAATCTATAGTTTTAAAATCTGAACCTCATACTATTCATATTACTACTCCAACTTTCTTTGCCTAAAGCAGTTTTCTTTTCCCAGTAATGAATACTTACTAGATTGCAGTTTATACATTTGCAGAAACTGAAGAACTGGCATCGTCAACTGTTAAAAAAAAGAATTATCTAGAAAAAAATAAAATTAGGATTATATATAGATCCAATGCTGTAAAGATTAGAATATGTGTATTTCAAACCTTGAATCTGGACTGTAATTTTTTGAATATCTAAAGGAATTTTCATGACCTGTTTCCTGTGAGTTCTGTAAAGATCTGAAAGAAACCCTGCAGTTACTTATTGTGATGACAAATTTTGTCTTGTTTGCATGAAGGATTATTTATCTGTATGGGATCCTGTGATCCTATTCACTAGACTAAAATTAGCACTTGTAAAGTGTTGAGTCAATTCTCTATTTCTAGATCATAAAAATGTTTGCATGGGTGTTACAGGCTCATTTGAATGCTCCTGAACAGGCAAAGGTGTTCAGATGATTTTCATCCAAAGAACAAGGGTGTCTAGTGATTTCATATACGATAGGGCTAGACAGTCCCAAAAAGTAACAAAATAGATTTTTTACTGGCATTTTAGAATTCTGCTGTATGTAAAGAATAGTGAAAGGAATATCATACCACTCCTATCAGTTTCTCTCTAAACTTTCAAGCGTGAAGCATGTTAATGATTTTATTTTTTAAAGCAGAGAAGCAAATTGTTGATTTGGAACTTTTATTTACTGCAAACTATGTTCTTAATTACTTTCAGACTGAGTTCCATGTAAGTTGCTCAGCAAGCTACAACATATGTTATGCAAATAACAACAGAAACTACTGTTTTCAGTGGAAGTTGCCTAAAACTCATTAATAAGACAGAACTTCTCATTCCTAACCTGGTCCTACTTTAATCTTTTCCTAAAACTTGTAGGAAATAACTTAATTACAACAACAGTTTACAATGCTAGCGCAAAGAACATGGGTAGAAAAATAAATGGATTAAGTTTTCAAGGCTTTTAAATAGAAATAGTTGAGACTTTTCATACAGTATTGTACAGTCTCTTATTTTTTTGTACATTTTTTAAGATTGTCTATAAAAATACTACATAAGTGCAATACAGGAGGAAATAATAGGTGAAACAACTGAAAGTGGTTTTTTTAGAGGGAATATATCACCACAGATGCCTTGTGGTATTTTCAAATTGCTAAAATCTTGTAGGAAAGAGCCTGGCTATCAAAAATAACCTATAGCGAAGACCTCACATTAGTATTCAGGCTATTTGAATGCATGTCCTACACTATGGAATCTACTAAAAAAGTAGCATTTAAATTTACAATTGCGGTATCAATGTCTTTGCGAACATTTTTCAGTATCAGCCAAATTTCATGTTTAAATTATTTTAGTAGAAAATTTATACACACCTGAGGGAAAGTAAAGCTGAGTGCTGTATTACAGTTTGTCAAACTGGACAGAAAAGTTTGAAATGAGAACAGAATTTCATAGAAATGTATAGTGCAAAGCATGTTGGGTTATGTTGTTCAATACTTACTGTATTTCTCGCTGCAACAGAATTTCTAACAGAAGAATGTTATGCAGTTGTACAACATGTTTGAAAGAAAAAAATAATAAATAACTTCTCCCTTTGCAGATTGATTTCGGTTGCTTTATTTTACCAGTGCTGGAATATCTCATTTCTGACATAAAAGGCTTAACAATGGGAGAAAAGGCAAAAATAGGGTCTAAATGTTAAATTGCATCTTTCAGAGTACAAAATCAGAATTTTTAATCGCCCACACGTATCAAATACCATATCTGACTACATAATTAATATTAGAAAATGTGAAGCCCATGAAAGAAATGGTTTCGCAAAGAAGTATATGATTCTCTTTCTTGCTCATTTTCTTGAATGACAACACTGGTTATGTATTAAACCTGCTACAGTTTACAGGAATGTTAAATATCTCTTTCATATTTCCATTTTATCCCCTGCATTCATATTTTTGGGTTTGGTTTTGTTTTGTTTTGTTTGTTTTGTTTTTTGTATTTTTTTTTTTTTTAAAATATTCCCGCTCTCCTCATTTGACAGTGCATTCTGACCTCTAATGCCAGGAAGCAACTCAATAAATGGACAGAATGCTCTTCATAAAAATGGAAAGATCTATGTAAGCAAATAAAAACTCTCTAGGAAGAGGCATTTTCATTCCACGCACAAATAAATTTAAAGGTTTTCAGTTCTGATACTACTGGACATTCATACCTAATAAAAGAGATGTACTAGAAGCAAAGGGAAAATGTTTGTATTTACAGTGACTTTTATTTTGTTTTTATACTAAAGCATCAGCACAAAGCATACCAGGCTAGTAGTGTTTTATGGAGTGCTAAATTCAGGTCTCTGACTTTCCACAACAATACAAAGACATATGACAAAAATGTTTTCCCAGGGAGATGTATAGTCTTCATATGTACAGTCAGGAGTTGGACAAAACAAGCAAGGTCTGGGCCATGTCTGTTATTATGCCCAAATTGAGAAAAACATCCCTAAGAACAGCATTTAAATCCATACGTCTCTGTAAAGGGTTTACTTAGGCAGAAGAATATGCGGGTAATAGAAATGAGATCTTGATTACACTCCATAAAATGAATGCAGTTTAAAGTTAATTAGGCAGATGCAAGTACCTGTTTACAAATAGTGTTTTCTAGAAAATATCTATCTATCTTGACCGATGTAATATGTTATGGGTAAAATGAACCAGTCCATGTGCAAATGAACACCCCTCCCCTGCCAAATATTCCCCTTTTATTATGAGACAGGAAAAGGGAGATGATTCAAAGAAAACAGAAATGATTGTCAGATCCAGCCGAAAGAGATGTTGAACATTCAGGCTACTATAGAACAGTAGATGTTTTGGGGACTTACTATGATTGTCACTACTTTTAGAGGAAAGAATAATTTCTTTGATTCCACCAGGAAAACACAGTTTCAACACTGTCAAATATGAGCAATAACACAGACACTTCTAAAAATTTCAGAATCTAACTAATTTAAAATCCATATGATTTTCAACAATTTCAAAGAAAATTTTATTAATAATAAAGCTGAGTAGATAGATAGTAATGAATTATTTAGATAATGAGTGCCACATGTTTTGGCAAATTTCCTGTGAAAAAGTTTGAAATTTATTAGTTATGAATAAATTTGGGGAATCAAGTAAAAGATTTTGGGATTTCTTTGTAAAGCACACAGTTTAGGAAATTATTGCATACTGGAAACATAATTTGCACTATCGCAGTTTCATTTAGAAAGAGAAAAAAATGTAAAAAGGAGGCCTTTCCCTTTTTGCTTTGGCTGCTAATGAAGAGGTCATTTGCATTTTGTTGTTTCTTTGCAAAATATCTTACCTAAAATTCCCAGCTTGACTACCACTCCCTTTTGCAACATATATATAGTGTTGCATTTCAAAGATGTTCAGAAGTCCTCAAAAGCTTTAAAAGCACAACACACAAAGGGAAACCATCCTTCTAGTAATTTTCTGAATAATTCTTTGACAAAACATGCCTAAAGTGATATATCCAACTGTTAGAATGAGGATATTGCAGCACAAAGCCAGCATTGACTGGGGCAATCTGCAAGGGCTAATTTGTGTTTTCTTATCCTTCACACAGACCATGCTACTGTCTATAAAACTGTAAACGACCACAGTCTGCAGCTGGAAAAGCCTGATGACTGGCAAGAGACCCAATGAGAACTGAAAAATCAAGCTGTGCTACTAAAAGGTACAAGACATCAATCTCAAATCACTGAGATGATGCAAATAATTTATTGTATTTTTTAATATTTCCTTTAATTGAACAGCTTTGTTCAGGCTTTGTTGTTATGTGAAGATAAGCCAGAACAGGGGAGAAAACACATTTGGAGAGGCTATTTCTCTAATTGCCAATGAAATCTACACTGTCCGAGCTGGCGAGCAAAAGAGATCTCGGCTTTGTTATTTTTCTTCATGCTCTTTCTTGTAGATAATATTGAAAAAAAAATGCTTTGGTTTTATATTACATTTACATGTATGGAATAGTCAAGCAAAATTACCCTGTCAAAGTCTGTGATAATTCCTTCTAAAAAATTTACTCAACCTGCATAATGTACAACTAATACTGTAATTTATTTTTACTTTTTGTTTTTTTTTTTTTCAAAGAAATGATACTATGTGTATTCATTGAGAAACTGAATTTATGTTGGAAGGCCTCCAGGATTTACAGAGGTATATGTAACCAGAGATAATTATTTATTTTTTTTTTTTCCTCAGGCAACTTTTCCTATACATATGAAATAGTACTTTTCCAGTGAACTGTCATTTTAAGACAAATTCAGTCATATGACTACATATGTTGCTAAGCATTACACTGTAAATGCTTGCACAGACAAAAATTATTTGCAAAAAAATAATGAGCAACAGAGAATCTGTGAGTAATAAAATATGATTTTCTATCATATGGTATTATGAAGATGTGTGTGTAACATGCCCATAGTTTAAAATCAAGTTTCAGTATAAGTGGATGTGCATAAGTAGAATAAAATGTAAGGTTGTATGAAAAGGCCATATCAATGTAAAACACTATAGCCAAGTGTCTTTTAAGATCTTCAAACAACAGCTTTAAAAAGTCAATTAAATACCTATATATGCATAATTTATATGTATTTCATATAAATATATGTACAATAATATATATATTCTTTTACATACATATATAAAAGAAGTAAAGCAAGTTGATTAAGCAGACTTACTGTTAAAAAGACCAATTCAGTGAAGTAAGGGAAACTCTGGTGTAATTGAGTAAAGGTAGAGGTCATTTCAGGTGTATTTGTTTCAGCCCTTTACACAACCATTACAGCAATTGGGCTACAGTCATCCAAGAAAAGTTACATTCAGACTCTTGAAAATGATTTCTGAGTATTAATTTCCTTTCCCCAAACAAACCCAACAGTTTACATGGATCCGAAATGTACATCCAGAAATGCTATAACCTGCCAATACTGATATTGTCCCAGATAGACTGATACTTAAGAAGCCGTAAGGGTCCTGCCAAATGCGTAAAACACCTGGTTATCCTAATTGGAATGGATCCTGCCTGCATAAACCCATCCTTTTTCACATAATGTAAAAGTATAACTAAGCATCCATTTTCATAATTTTTCTCCCAGCATACTGGGAATGCGTGTTCACAGTAGACACCTCTACATTTTTTCCAGTTGCTGCACATGCAAATGAATACATTTTATATGTCAAGATGCACACATATACATATCTTCAGTGGCAATATCAAAGTAGATCTTTTAGGTATCATTTACCTGAAGTAAGCCAGGACATTAACAGTATTATATGAGGGCTTCAGGTATAGGCTTAACTGACTGTGGCCCTTTGTGAAGGTCTGGATGCGTTCTTGTTTCCGTGTCTGTACTGAGTGCGTCTCACTGAGACAGTGCATTGCCATCAGCTGAAGGGAACAGAGCAGGGTGGAAGTCCAAACCTACACAGCAATGCCAACCCTGCACCATGTGCGCAGGAACCAAGAAACATTCAGAATATGTTCAAATCGTCCACTATCTGTTTCCTTTTTCTATGATAAAGGCAGCTAGATATCTGCCACCATTACACAGACAGGCAAAAATATCTACTTCAAAGTTAAGTTTTCTCAGATAAGACAAAGCTCAAATTACTTATTTGAGGCAATAAATATCCTAGTCTGAGTTTTAAGACATATGTGCTGTTGCACATATGACTCTGAGTGATAAAAAACCTGGAGTCTACCTTTTAAACATGAATGTGGGCTATTTTAACACATCCAGATGACCTAAAATTGGCTGAGTAGAGGTTTTTGTCTCTCAGGACCACTTTTCTTCCTCTTTTCCCCCTGTATTGTATGGAATAGGAATAAATGCTTCTTCTGAAAAACATCAATGTAAAAAAAACAGACTGAGAAAACAAAAGCAGAAACTTCAGAGGGAGGGTCTTCTGGCAATGCTTTGTGTATGGTTAGAATCCATAAAAACAGTTGATTCAACAGGGGCCAAAACATGCTGTAAAATATCTGTTAGATCTTGAGCATTTTGGACTCTTTTGGAGTGCTAAAAAAACAGGCTTATGAGGTCCAGCCACATGGAAGAGCTGCGCTGAGCCACTATAGACTTTGCACACTGTGCTCACATGTGAGGTCACTAGGTATCATACGTGATTTGGGAGAGAAGGTATCCTTGGAGGAATAAGTAGGGGCCAGGTGGGGATGTTGCCAATAACTGGATGCTGCCAGTCAGTGTCTATCGGGAGCTCCTGAGTGGTAGGCAGTGTATGTGCTACGCAGCTTCTTTCTTCCTCACGCTAAATGCAAATCCTTTCCCATGACTGGAAGTGCAGGTGGCACCTGGAAGAGAAGGATAGAACGGACAAGCCTTCCAGTGCAGCCTATCTTTCAGAGTGTGGTGTCTGGCCAGGAGAGTGAGCTGGGTTAATCCCCAAGCTACCCCATGCTCCTGGGATATGTGTCCAGCTAAAAATCCAGAGTGTAGCAGGAATTTCCCCTTTTCCACCAGGCTAAGCTTGGAGACAATCGACAATCTATGTCCAGGAAGACACAGTCCACAGGACTAGGGTCAGGCCAACAAAAGGACGTAGAACCAAAAGTTCTTTCAAAAATGTTACTTTCTTGGAATCTATTTTTTGTTATAATTAGCTCCAGTAACTTAATGTGTAGATGTACTTATTAGAAACATTTCTTTCAATAGACTGAATGCAAAAGATCTGGATGTTTATATGAATTTCAAATTTAAAAAAATATGGACTATATGATATTACTGTAAGTTATGTAATTAGTCTTTCTGATGTCAGTGTGTTCAGACTAGCTCACACTATTGAGTAAATCCTAAATGCTTTACTCCAGTACATTTCATTTGATTTCAATAGGAGACTGGCAGAATGTTAAATTTTGTTAAAAGAGAAAATGCCTCAGGATTTCTTGTGTGCATTTTATTTCTAAAGGAGAACTCATTGCTTTATGAACTTTAATGTTTCCATGTTAATATGATTAAGAAAACACACAGTGAGCCATAAGAATCTGCCTGTGCAAATTTCCCTCTGAAAACAATTTTGCTGACACATTGGGGAAAACAATCAAACCTTATTTATTTGGCTTTTCATATATATAAAGAAATGAAGGTTTTGTTTGCTTTTTGTGTCCTAGGGCTATGAAGAATGGAAAAGGACCAAAGCAACCTGTCATGTGGGAAATATTTTCAAGGACCAGGAAACTCAGTGACTGAATGTTATCCTATGGATCTTGCTTACTTGACATTCCTTCAATTGCTTTTTTCAGGAGTATAATTTCTTAACACTATTATTTCCTCTAATCATAAGGCCCTCTTGTGTAACTGCTGTGAAAAAATTTGTAGTGCACAAAGAAGAGCTGATGAAAAAATAGTAATTTTCTTTCTTCAAGCATTACCAGGTTGGTTACTTTGGATGTACCTTCAATTACCTGTAGAGAATACAAAGTACCTACATGTTTATATCTGTTATGTATTTGTTCCTGCATTCAACCCTAATTATGGTGTTGTCCTGGGTTCAGCAGTAGCAGCCATTTTTCTCCTTCTTAGTAGCTGTTGCAGTGCTGTGTTTTTGACTTTTGGCCTGGGAACAGCACTGATAACATCGATGTTTTTAGCTGCTACTCAGCAATGGTTACTCTGACCAAGGACTTTGTGAGTCTCATGCTCTGCCAGGGAGGAGGGGAAGCCAGGAGGAAGCAGACACAGGACACCTGACCCAAACTGACCAAAGAGATATTCCATACCACAGCACGTCATGCCCAGGATGTAAACTGGGAGCAGTCACCCGGAAGGGTTTGATCACAGCTAGGTAGGGCTGGGTATCGGTCAGAGGGTGGTGAGCGGTTGTGTTCTCTTCCCTTGTTATTTCCTTTATCATTATTATTATTGGTGGTGGCAGCAGCGATTTGTGTTATACCTTAGTTACTGGACTGTTCTTTTCTCAACCCATGGGAGTTACATTCTTTCAATTCTCCTCCCCATTCCTCCGGGAGCTAGGGGAGGAAGGGGTGAAATTGAGGGAATGGCTGCGTGATTCTGAGTTACTGGCTGACTGGGTTTAAACCACGACAGGTATCTGCAGTTTGCAGATCAGTATCTGACTTTTCTGTTTTTGCAGAGGTTGACCACTTCTTTGTTTACTGCACCTGATTTGTTTGAGGCCTCCTGGTGATGTACCCGTCACTGCTAGATGCTGTTAGATAGCTTCAAGTTTTGAAAATGTAATTTGAGAACAGGGCATCAAAATACTTTAGTTGTCTTTGTCTTTGTCTTATTAGCAACTTTTTATTGCAATGTATCAGCACTTTCTTATTAATGCTTACTGTAAATTGTCTATAGTGGGGCTATACCACTGGTTCAAGATGGATTTATGCTGACTTGTAATTCCACTGAAGCTTATTAGAGTGTTCTCCTCTCTGCTCCAGTTCACCGTGTGAGACGTAATGATATTCTCCTTCACATTTGCATTAGATTGTAACAGGAGAGAAAACGTGCTTTTTTGTGTCCTCATATTCTGGTCTGTAATGATTCAGATCAAATAAGTTTGACACAAATTGCAGTCTAAATCAGCCTTTTTATTTTGCCTTTTTGAGTCGTCACTATACTATTCCATCTGTTGACATCCTGTCACCTTCTGGCATAATCTAAAATAACACAATATAATAATGGATTTTGATTTAATAAAGCAACGCTTTAAAATAAAATGCCTCTGAGGACTTGGAGGCTGACAGATGCTGATCAAAGTCTTGAACAAAGCAGGCCATCTTTGCAAAAAGACGTGCACAAGCAATATAGGAAGGTGCCTTATGCACCAGCCACTGAAGCATCCTAGAGAAGGTCTCAAATCCCCCATGTATGACAGTAAGTGTTGACTGAGTCATGCAAAACATTTGCTCTGGTTTTGAGTAAGATCCTGATAGAGAGCATAAAATATATTAAGCATTGATTTATAGTATCTAAGGAGTCAATGAGCAATGTACACAGCACTCCTGTAATTAAAGAATGCTTTTAGTTCACTTGAAAGTTCATTCTCTATAGGAAGAATGACAAGGAAAGGAATTTAAATGATTTAATTTTAGAAATTTATAGCACGAAATATATTTATTTCCTATTTGCACTGCTTACTTATATTTTTTAAGCATAATAATATTAAAAAAATGTATCTCTATCCATTAAAAAGGCATAATAGTAAGGAAAAGAAGAGGCAGAAGACACATAAGATCGAGACATATAATCCAATGTCAAGTTTATATATCATCTTCCTTTTGTTCATCATAAATGTTATTTTTTTTCAGCTGTGTTATTTTTTTCAGCTATTCACATTGATCTGTATTAGTCACACCTCTGTTGGAATGAATGGTTGACTAGACAAATTTTAGCATGAAACTTGCACCTTTTAGTCCACATTCCAGGCAATTTTTATATTGTCTAATCTAAAAATGCCTAGTCATTGTTAATTTAGTTGCAGTACGTTATTGCACTCTTGTACATTTTTTCACAGATCCCAACTTTTTATGTAGATTTGTATCAGGACAATGTAGAAAGACAGTGGCTTTTACTTTCAAATTGAATATATCTGATTGGATGCTGGGGTAAGATTCAGATGAGGTCTTGAGCCTGTACAATTTAAAAAATATAAGATCATAAGCAAAAGTAAAAATATGATGCCTGAGTACCTGGAAAACACTGTTTTCCAGAAGTTAAGTAACTTTCCATTTAATCTTTGTGTGGTAAGCTGGAAGCGGGAGACAAAAGGAAAAAGGAAAGGCAAAAATATCCTGTGCACAATGACACAGCTGTTACCCCAATGTCCAGACTGCTTCTACAGTAAATAAGATGAATTCATTCAACTCCAGTGCTTAGGTGAAGCACTGGATTTGAATGCTTTGTCTGTTGTATATATGTTCTAAGACCTGATTCATTCTGTTTCTCCACTTTCACACTGGCTCAACCTACATGGAACTGTCAAAAGTTGCAACACTGCGTGAATACCGCACTAAAGTGTTAGGCTTTGTAAATATGTGGTTAAAATTATTGGGAAAATGACATATAAATAAAAAGTCCTGGCATGGCATAGTTTGCACTACACTGAAGTAAAGTTTGTTGCATTCTGAAACTGATGTATCCAAGGAAATAGTTGTTCACCTCTAATTATTTGGCTTTAGAAAACAAGAGATAGAGGTTATGTATCAAATAATTCTGCAGCACTGCTGAATCCCTCTTTTCTAAGTAAGTCAGAAACAACAAGAACAAAAAAAAAAAACCCTCCTGAATTACTTACCTTCTTAATAGAGAAAATGGTCACAAAAATCTAAATGATGCTGTTTTCAAAGAAGCTATTCAGAAAAGATAACATTGTTAAGCAAATTTTTCAGATGCAGTCTTCCTTCAACCTGTTTTTTCAGCCTGTTTCAGCCTGTTTCCACAGGTGATCCTGGCTGGATATGTTTTAAAACAATTTGAATGATACAAAAGGCAAGCTTGTTCCTTTTACATTCAAATATATGCTTCACAAAGTACAACTTCATTCTTTCATCTCTTTTATGATTCAGTCATATCCTATTGAAATTTTGTCAGTGTTTCTTTGTCACAGTTCCTGCCAAGCATGCTCAAGCAGCTGAGATGAGAGGTTAGAAGAAAACTGACTGAACAGGATTTTTACAAAGGACAGGCAAATATCAGATGGCTTGTTTCGTATTGTGAAGCAAACTACCTGAATCTATCATCTCTTTGAACATTTTATCCAAGCTTTAATGGAGCCTTCAGTCTGATTCCACAGTGGTACCCAGACTACAGAGCAAAAGGTGTGTCAACCTGTGCTGAATAACTGTGAATAACAATAATATTTCCAAAATAATGAGTAATTAAAGTATGTATCTGACATCTTCTTGGTATTGCTGGAAAGCAAACAAGGACTAGGGTTTCTGTGCTTACCTCTGAAAACATTGCCATAGACATAGTTCTGGTCTAGGCAAATCTAAAGACTTGTGCTCACAGCAGTTCTTGCAGTGGCAGTGAATTTTTTATCCTTTACTAAACAGCAGGCAAGTCAGTCTTTAGGAGCAGAGCTATAGAGAAGAAAAATCCCAACATAATTAGTAGAGTGGGAAATCTTTTTGCAACAGAATTAATTCACATCATCATAAAAATTGTTGGTGTTGGGGTAGCTTCACTTTTTAAACACACTTTCCCCCTTCCTCCCCAAATGGTATATATACTACTTCTCCTTTACTGGTCTCAATTATTGACATTTTGTTGATGAGAAGCAAATTAAAGTGGAAAGCAAAGAGAGGAGAAACAAAGTAATTATGTAAAATTTGAAAATGTTAGGAATTCTCTGCATGAAATTGATGCTCTCAGTGTATTAAATATGTTTCATGGAGCGTGATGCTTTCAGACAGTGAAGGAGTGAATGAATATATAATTTTGGGAAGGATTCACATGCTACAAAGGAAAATATTGTATGGATAAGAACTGACTTCATTCGACTTCATGTGAATTCTGTGCCCTGGATAAAGGCATAGTCTTACTGGAAAAATACTGTAAAAGTAAGTTTTGTTGATAAAACTTTTACCTAGACAGAAATCAACCAGGCTTCTAAGTGCTATTAAAAGTTCTGCTCATGAGACATCTATGTACTTCTGAAACTGTACCTTACATTAAAAACCTTGCTTTGTAGGAGTCCATATTTAACCTTACATGGACAACATGCCTTCTGACATTTCCTAACTTTCAAGTGCTTCATTTCACAATTTAAATAACATTCTTTTAACATAATTGGGTTCAGGTTTTGTTTGTCTTTGGTAGGGTAAGAAACAGTGTTTCTCTCTGTTGTGCATACCATGTATGTAGAAATGGCATTTATATAGTAAATTGCAGAGCCAGGCAATGAATTTTCACACATCTGTGATCAGACCACCTGCTTCCTGTTCACCAATATAACCCTTTTGAAAGTTACGCTAACATTTTACCCTCAGAGTACATTTAAATAGTTGCTATTTCAAAGTCCCTTTCTAGAGCAGATCCTTTTTTAATCTTCTGTTCTGCTCAAATTCATATCAAGTTATCTATCTGTCCTGGGTTCAGCAGTAGCAGTAATTTTTCTCCTTCTTAGTAGCTGGTGCAGTGCTGTGTTTTTGATTTTGGT
>WYDI02006819.1:0-14740 GCA_009867235.2 Psittacus erithacus
GGTCTCCCCTTCAGGAGCCTTCTCTTGTCCAGGCTGCCCCAGCCCAGCTCTCTCAGCCTGGCTCCAGAGCAGAGCTGGTCATTTCTGTGATCATTGTCTTTGCACCCCTCTAGGCAGCCACTCTCAGTCTCCATTCTGACTTCCTTCTCCATGTTGGTCTCTGTGGAGAGACAACGATGGGCTGGATGGATCTTCAGACTAACCCAGCGTTGACTACTCAGGCTTTCATGCCTTGCTATTGGAAGCAGTGCCACCTCCCTTTCCATTGCCAGAAGCCTTCTTCAGACTGCACTGCAGCTGCTCAACACCTCCCAGATCCACAGGAGGACACATAGGGCTCTGCCCGGTTCAGCCTTGGCTGATGCTGCTGCTGCCAACTGCGCCATTGGAAACGGGTCACAGTTTGTCCACCCAAATCATGCCACTGCAGGACACTCAGGGTCAGTTCCACAAGCTCCAAACCAGTTTGAAAGCTGTGGCTTTCACGTCCCCTATGACAGGTATCTGCAGATGCTTCTCGTCTTTGTGCACAGCTCCACTCACAGCAGCTGCCTGCAGCACTGGACCCGAGGGGCTCCAGGGTGTGCAACTTCCAGGCATGGTTGGATCAACATCCTTGGAGGCATCCAAAAGCCGTGCAGATGTAGCGCTTGGGATCACAGTTTAGGGGTGGCTTCACAGTTGGACTTGATCTTAAGGGTCTTTTCCAACCTAAATGATTCTATGGTTCTATAAAGGGCTGGGGCAGCCCTCCGTGAAGATCTGTGTCCTACAGAAATGCCTGTGCTGCAGTGGGTTCTCCTCCAGCTGGAAAGCAGCACATGGATAGTTCTGGCCAGATACTCCCAAGTCACCGCGTTGGGCTGATGATGGCATCATCACTGCTTCCTGACCTGTTCTGTCCAGCACCCACTGGCACTTCTGCTCTTCTAAACCAGGAATCCCTAAGTGGTCTCCCACTGATTCTTCCTCAATAGTTACTTAGAAGTAAGTTTGAATTCACAGCCTAAATCTATGGATTCCATACTGCAAGCCATGGCATGTATCTGCAATGCCTTCCACCAGCTAAGCTGCACACAGGGGTGGCTGCCAATGGCTCTCACTCCTGGGGCTGCCGGCAGCATTCCCAGGACTCCAGCTTTCCCGTCACAAACTGCCACTGGATCACAGGAGCTGAAGGATGAGCAATGCAGGAGAACAGAACCTGTGCTACAGATGATGTGTCCGGATGAGGAGCAGGTCCAACAACCTGCAACATCCTTGGCTGGTGCCAGTCCTTTGCTCCTGCTGTTGGCACAACCTTCCCACATCAAGGGGCTTCTCTTGGCTCTCAGTGATGCTTTCAACTCTGCACTGATGTTGTGCCAAGAAAGATATCTCCTTCTCTTCCATAGATGGCTTGGCTTTGTCTTGCTGAACCACATCAAGTGTTTCCCATTACCAGGAACCAGCCCATTCGCTTTCTTCCACCAAATCCCACTGGGCATGTTTCTTCAGAACCTTGAGGTGAGGATCTTCCTTCAGGATCTTACCCTTGTCTCTAGAGAAAACTCAGGCTTATGGACCACTTTGTGAGGGTAAAAGAGGTTCTGGAAGAGAGAGGTGGTGTGTTGTGCAATGTCCAACCCGGAGTCTTCCCAGCAAAAGGGTAAGTGAACTCGGATTCACTGATTTATTTGGAGATCATGGGAAAATAGAAGGAAGACTTTGTCAGAAGCCAGGACAGGGGAGTGATGGCGGTTGGAAGAGCATCGCAACAGGTGACTGCAGCACCAGCCATGAGGCTGCTTCTACTTCCTTCTGACTGCCACCACGTTGTGTTGGATCCGGCTGGGATGGAGTCAGTGTCCTTCCGAGCAGCCCATGGGGTGGTTTGGATTTGTGAGGGTGACTGTTGAGAACACACCAGCAGTGTTCTGGTGCTTTGGCTATTGCTGAACAGCGCTCGCACGACATCAAGACCTTCCCTCCCAGCAAGCGGGCTGGGGATGGACAAGAAGCTGGAAACGGATGTTCCATCCAACATCATGCTCAGCAAATCAAAGCTTAACGAATGGAGGGGGATGCAGGGACATTTATGGTTACAGTATCTGCCTTCCCACGTCAACGTTACACACACAGAGACCCAGGAAACGGCGCAACGTCTGCCTGCTGCCAGGACCCGCTCTTTAAATCCCTTAGTTTGCTTTCCCCGCATGCAGCTTTGAGCCTCTTCAATTGGCTTTATCTCCATCCACAAGTTTGTCTGTCTTCTGTCTTCCCCTTATCCTGCAGGAGGGGAGCAAGCAAGCAGCTGCGTAGCTGCAACTTGATAGTTGGCCAGGGTCAACCCATCACACCCACATACGTGCAGGAAACAGTCCCACCTTCCACACAGATCGATTCCCTCCTTACTACTGCTTCTATCTGATGTGCAGATTTGGCCCAACTTGTACTGTTTCCACCTGCTGGAACAAGCATGGAACAGGCTGCAGGCATCTTCCTCCCTGGCTGCTCAAAGAAATCATCTCCTATAAACAGGCCTCTTTGCTTTGCACATCTATCAACGAGGGACACGCACCATCTGTGCACACCTCCTCCAGAAGCAGCTCAGCTGTGAGGCTCCAGGATGCAGGTCACTGGTCCAACCACCAGTCCTTTCCTCAGGCACTCAGCTGTCTTGCTTGTGCTTGTGCTCCTAGCTCTGGGATACCTGGGCTGCACAACACTGTAGGTCGTGAGGCCCTTCATGCTCATCATTCGCCCCACTATGCATCAGCCCTTCATTAGGTGCCCGTTTTCCTATGCTAAACTATGGGGTTTCTGCCCTAAAACACTCACTCCATGCACAGTGAACCCATGGATGCCCATGATATCACCCTTGCTTGCTCTATCACAGGCACTCACCTCTTATACAGTAATAGCCACCATTAGAGTTCAGTTCCATCATACACCTGTCTTCTTCACCCACCACCATGTGTTTGGTGTGTCATCTGCTCCTACACTTGGCCTAGCTCACACTCTTCACAGCAGGGACCACCCTTTTCTTCCCTTCCTGCCTCTCTAAACCCACTGGAGTTTTTCCCACTGAGATGCACATTAGTAAGGAACAGATGGCTGAGAGAGTCTACTGGGGCCTCCAAAGATGTATCTCCAAAGCAACATCTTTCACCACAACCCTACATATGCACCAGGCATCCATGAGATAACAGAAACCTTGCAGATGTGTTTACAATACAGAAAACAAGGAGTAGCAGCACACAGTGCCCTGTGAACAGAGATCAGCAATGGAGTTCTCTGCAGGGGTCGGAGATGTTGAATGTAACCCTAAATGGGACAGGAAAAACCACAATGACAAATTCTGTTGGCAAAGCAGCTATTCATGGCTGGTACACAAACAGAACTGCAGAACTCAAAGCAAGACTCAATGACATGGACAAGAGCGGGCAGTGAAAGGCATCCACACAACATGTGACAGAATATGCTGGGCAAACACACTATAAAAACCAGGACAGCAAAGACACCCTGAGCACACATCTTCCCCTACAATCAAAACCAAAGGAGCATCAAATGAAGGCAGCAAGAGGCACGTTTAAATAACAAATGACTGCAAAACAGAAAGATACCCCCCTGGATACAGAAATATGCCCTTTTTTGCTTCAACAAGTTATTATTCAACATGATTCTGTTTTAAAAAAGTACACCTACCACCTCCCCTCCAAAAAACCATCCACAGCCAAACCTCAACATTGCACAACTGGCAAGGGCCTTATAAAGGCTTACAATAGGAAGAGTAAGAAGCACATACCTACTAATTGTCAGCAGGGGGTTCTACTGCTGCCACCTTCGCATCTGGAAGAGGGTTGGCATGAACTTCTCTATTATCTGCCTGTAATTCCCAACTCATTTAAATAGCATTTATTAAACACTGACCATTGACCTTTCGTATTTATAAAAGTTGTCATGCACATTAGGAAAGCAAAAGAATTATCAACAGTTGGGGTTTGCCATTTACACCGAGTTTCTAAGAGACAGGCCATGGGATTCCGAAGTGGGGAAGTTTATTCGCTAGGACTAATAAAGAAACCCCTCCATTCAAAATATAGAGAATGCACTAATAAAAATGCCCATCTTCTACGTTCTTTGATACGTGTGATGTTCCAGAAGCAGAATTTGATGGTCCAAGTCTTTTATTTCTGGCATTTAAGAAACCTGTCCATTTTTTAAGTACACATCCTGTGTATTCAACTCATGTCTATTTTGTTCACACCTTCCATCTATCAGAAATATTCCTTGTTTAAACACGGAATTTCTTCATAAAGTCACTGAAGTGAAGATGAGCATGGGCCTGCTGATGAGCTGCAGTTCAGCTCTGCTGCATCTTCCTGCGCATCTCCTCCAGCGCCGCTTCCCGTGCCCTTAAGAGCTGTTTGAGTCGCTCGATTTTTTCATCCCGGATTGTTTCATCCAAGTCTGGGGGAGTCAAAGGGAAAGCATCATTTCTGAAAGACCCTTCAAGGATCGAAGGGGCATCTTCAGAAGACACTAAAACTGGGATACTTGGGTATGGAATGTCACTATACTGAGAGTCCAGGTCTTGCTCAGAGTCCCTGCCCAGAGATGACAGAGCGAAGTCTGTGGAGATACTTTGCTGCTGTAAGAGCGGTGGAGGTGAAGGACTTCTGTTATGGACACTGGAACTGGAGCTGGTGTTTTCTGAACTTGGACCTGTGGTTGACTTGACTGAAGTTTTCCTTCTCTTTCCAGTGTGTGATGCTGCTGAGGATTTTACCTTTCTTTTCTTAGTCAGATCCTCTTCTGGATCCACAGTTTTCTGTAGAGCCAAGCAAACACACAAGATACACTTCTGTTAAACTGAGCATCGTTCCACATTATAAGTAAGCACAAACCACAAGCTATTTGTTGCAAGCTTCTTTGAATTACTATATGGAAGATGTTTCTTTAGCAATTTGAGCAAACATACCTCTGTGTTCAGTATCTAACAAAGATTCCCAGTTAACAATTCCAGAACACTGAATTCCTTCCTTAGTGGACTTCTGCCTTTCCTGTGCACACCTATCATCTCCTGCTGCTGCTTATATTCTTTAACTGCAGCGTGAGACAAAACCTTCCAGAACACTGTGGCTGAGCAGAGCTACTTCAGATGGATAAAATCATTTTACTGCATTAAGATGGAAGTCCTTCATTGAGGGAATCTTTCCAGAAGCACCCAAACAAGTTCTCGGCCAAAAACAAAGGACCACGTTTATAAAGAAATTTGTAACCCTGAAGATCAGAGAGGTACAACAAAACCACACACGATTCCGTGGATACCCTTCTTTGGAAGTCAACCACATCTTGTCATGTGAGTGACTGAAGCGCCTTAGAACGATGACACTTGACTGATCTCAAACTCAGCTGTAAAGCCTCACAAGAAATTACTCTTCTGTTATTCTGCTTATATCCACTGGGTAAACATAACTGGTTGCAGAAGGCTACATATAAATTAGGATAAAGAGGCATAGTTTCTATTCCAATAGACTACCCCTGCCACCACCAGAGGGTCCAGACTTCTTCAAAGCATCTGCTCTTCAAATCTCCTCCCGTGAAACCCAGAAAAGAGGATAAGGATTCTGAGACGACTCAAGTCATACTCAAGTCACCCAACTCCTTTGTGGCACACAAGCAAGATCTAGGAATGATTCTGCCAGTGACCGTAATTACTGACTTGCCCTAACGAATCTAGAAGTGGAAGGGTCCAAATCGACACACAGCTCTGTACTGAATACACACATGAAGCTTTCTGAAGGTGTTGCTGTACAAATTTTAGCACCAAAAGGCTTCCAGATACCTTTTCCTCATTAACACATTCCTGGTGTTGATTTGTTGTCTCCACATCTAATGATGACGAACTCCTAGAATCACTTTTCCTTTTCAAGCTGTTACTGGAGCAAACCCTTTCTTCTAGTTCCTCACAAGAGGTCCTTAGTGGTATTCTCTTAAGGTAAACTCTCTCCTCCTTAGAGAGTCCAAATTTTTTCCTTAATTCCAAGTATTGTTTCCAATGTGGCTTTTCTTGCTGTTTGATTTGAATAAGCTTTCTCGGTGAATCCATCTTTCCACATTGGATCTGAAATACAGAAACAGTGAGAGACCCATCAAACTCTCAGTCTCTCTCCCCACACACATATAAGCTAAAAACTAGTTACTAGAAAGACAGCTGAACATTTGCTGTTGTCTGCCATTCTCCAAGAGTTACACTTTACACAGGTTAATCCAACTTTTACGAATTATATACATATGTACATTGGTCTAACGCTCTGTGACTTAAAACCCCAAGTACCCTGTGGAACATCCAGAAAATGCAGAGTCCAACCAGCAAACACAGAAGTAAAAGAAGCAACACAGAAATCATCTGTTCTAAAACTTCTAAGTAACAAAGGAAGATGATGGAAGATCAGACAGTGTTTTCACAGGGTCACATTTAGGCTGCTGAGTGCATTCCATACTTGTGTTGTGGTTGATAATACTAACCAAGCACCATTAGCCATGTCTGGTATCTAACCTCAGTGTAACCTGAGCTGTGTCTGAACTTCAAGGTCAACCTCACATCAGTATGTTGGGCAATCCATGGGCTTGCAAATTCACAGACTAAAAGCAGCAAACATTCGATGTTTTTCAGAGGTTAAAGCAACACTTGGCACCACACAGCACTAAAGGAAAAGAAAAAAAGGCTATTTAACCATTTTTCAGGTGAGGATCACAAGAGTCCCTGCAATCTGCTCCAATGATTACACTGAATTTTGCACAGATATGCCTAGCTGACATTTCTCTTCTAGCTGCTCAATGCAAGCTTCAGAATGACTCTTTTCATCTGAAGGCAAATTCATCTTGGCCTCTTGAGCAACTGAAACCTTGACCTCCAATCTTCATGGGTAGAGGCTGGGGCATTTGAGGCTAAGGACTTTTTTGATGTTATGGCTTTAAAAGAATAGCCTTCAGGTCCAGACTGAAGGAGGAAAGCCATTAAGGATCACAAAAGCTTCTTCTGCCTGACATGAAACCATGAGTCAAAGGAGGTGGATCCCTCCCCACAATGGCATGAAAGGAAGGCAACACAGCTCCTGCCTTCGGCTGAGCTAGTGGAGACTGGAGGTGACCTGGTGCAACACCAGAGCTTATCTCTGGGTGATAAACCCTGCTCGACCACCTTGTTTTCCACTTGTGTAGCTGCAGACTTCTCTACCTCACATCACACCTACAACAGTCAACAGCTGTGCTTTGTGAATGTGCTACCAACCACATAAAGCAAGTATCAGAGCATTTCAGATATGAAAGCAGACTGCCCCCAGAGCGCAACCAACCAACAACTCTCCTATAGTTTCAGTTGTTTCTAACAATTTATCTTGTGAGAAAATAAAAAGGTGTCTTCTCCCTCCTTCTTCCTTTTCTCTACGCATTTTCTCACTTGCATAGTACAATCTTACTGAAAAGAAAAATCATTTCTTGACCAGAAACACACTTTAGATGAGCACACCCAGCGACAAGATACCTGGTTACCAAAAGACTGGGAACTTTTTATCAGCCATTTTATTCCAATAGAACCAGGGCCATACAACAATTTAGCAGAGTGAGATGAGCACATTTATTGGAGTTACCTTTTGACAGTCTTCACTGCAAGCACCCTCTTGCTTTGACTGAGGTAAAACAGCCCTTGATGCACTGGGGGACTGGATCTTTTCTTTGCCATTGTGGCCCATGTTTTCCTGGGCCCCATCTGCTGTAACAGGGGTCACTCCACTTGAAATGCTCGTGTCGAAGGGCAAACTCTTTCTGTGGTTTACAGTGGAATTCTGCTGGTTAGCACTCGGTGTCACCGGAGCTGCAGGTGCAGATTTTACATCATTTCTTAAGCCAGTTGGTGAAGACTTTTTGGAGTCTGCAGATGGGTTTGGATCTTTCTGAGACAGCACCATTCCGCTGGTTTTGGACAACACCAGATTCACTACTTCACTGGTTATTTTGCTGACTGCAGTAGAATCAATTAGTGCAGATGTCTCCTTTTTAACTGAAACATCAGAAGAGGAAGATGCCTGGCTGGCAGCTTGGCCTGAGAGAACATCAGAGCTCCTTTTGGTCAACAAATAGATTTTCCCATTGTACATGACCAGAGCATTATCTTTAATAGGTGGGATTTTTGCTTGGCTTCCACCAGGACCACTAGAACAGAGTGATAAAATATTTGTACAGTTCGTTTCTGCATTCTTCATGTCAGACAAAGTCTTCAAGATCTTGGAAGCCACGTTATTGGATGACTTCACGGGAATAAGGCAAGGCGTCGATGACTGCGGACCTTCTTGCACAACCCATTTCATCGGAGTTTGCTGGCACTGCTGACCATCAGCTGTTACTGTCCCAGGAGAAGGACTACTTCCCTTTTGTGTAGCTGTCATTATCAATGTTTGTGAAACTTCTGGGACAGCTTTTGGGCAAATGGCTCGTATGCGCTTGGGAAGGGCCGTTTTCACTGTTTTCACTGGAGACACGTAAATAACAGTTGGCATTTTTGTACTGTCATCTCCCCCAGACACGTTTGTTGCTGTAGCTGCAAATATTTTTTGCTGTACTGCAGGTGGTAAAAAAGAAGCTGGGACAGATTTCACTTCTGCATCAGCTGGTATCTGGAGGTGGTGGCCAGAAGGTAGGGCTGAACTCTTCAGAGCAAGGGGCATAGTTTTTGTGTTTAGCAGCATGTATGCTGTGTTACTCTGATTGGATGAACTGGTGACAGCAATGTTCTGTAAAGACAGTTTGTCAACTGAAGCACAACTGCTCTGGCTGTTAGCACCTGAATTTGGTGTTACGCTTTCTTTTTCAGAACCTGCCCTAAGACTTTCCTGTTTGTCTAAGGTCCTTGCAAGAATAATCTTTCCAGGGTTAGGAGACTGAAAAACAGGTATCTTAACAGATGAAGGTGCAGTGGTATCGGCAACCTGTGTCTTAAAAGTAAGATGGACTGGACTAGAAACACTTGCTTTAGAATTATTTGCCATGGCTGAAGACTGCACTATTGGCACAAAGCTTCCAGAAGCTTTAGGAATTGGAAGTAATTTCAGAAGGTTTTTTCCATCTGGTCCCGTCGTCTGAACTACTCGGTACATACAGCCTGCAATGCTTAACAAAACAAAGACAAGAGACAAGAGACAAGAAAAAAGAAAGATAGCGTAAGTGAACACAGCACAGATATCTTCATTCATGTGCATCAGTGCATTGCATACCCAGTGCTGCTATGCCTCAGAAGCTGATTAACATCTGAGAACTCCTAATCTTCAGGAACTTCACTGGCAAATCAGACTGAGCTGCTCAGTGTACATTTGGGGTCAGCGTTTCAGAACACCACAGGCTATCTGAAAAACGATGTGCAACCTTTACATCCCAGAGTAGCAAGAACTGGCATCCTTTTCAGGTAACAAGTTAAAAGACCTAAAGAAACCCCTTACATTACCCTCCTCCTCTACTTACAGGGCCTTTCGTTCTGAGAAAGACAAAAGCTCCCTCCAGATTTCACAGAGAAGCTGTATTTTTTGCTTTCCCATCTCCCTCTTCCTACTAATATCCCTACTTAGTGCTACAAAGGATGAATTTCACAGAAGCTTCAGGAAAAGGCAGCAGATTAGCTGTGTGGCAAGACAGAAGCAGAAATTACTTCAGACATACATATAGAAAAAGGGAATTAAGATGCAGAATACACTGACTTTGTGGAGTAGGCTGGAGGGTGACCATAGGCCTACATCTCACCTGCCTGCTCATTCTTTAGGCAGATACAGACCACAAAGGTGGTGGTCTTCAAAGAGAGCAACAAAATGCTATCAAGATACATGCATTTATATGAACAGAAGTCTAAGTCCAGGAAGGGAAAGGCTTCAAAGCTGAGGAGGAAGACATGGAAACAGCACCAGTGAAATCTGGAGAGCATTTTTTGGTAGGTGAAGATAGGAACTCACAAGAGCAGACAGACAGATAGAACCCTGTCAAACCAGAAGTTAGTTGTGAAGCTTCAAATGTCAAGATTTTCCAAGTCCAAGATACTGGACTTGAAATATATATTGAAGATACTCTTGGGACTCTCAGAGAACAATCTAATGCTCATAGCACTGCAGAAGCAACACGGCATGCCAAGACATGTATGAACTAAACAGTTTCCCTCGCTAGTAAAAAGGCCAAAGAAACTGAAAGTAAGTTTCATAGTCTTGATATCAGATCCAGAATGATAGAAAGGCAAAGCTGCCAACTCCACTCTGTCCCATTGACTTTCTGCATGGATAAATGCATTGAGAACATGGACATGAGATCATTTCCTCGTACCAGTCCAGGTGACATCAACGTTTTGTGCTGCTTACTGTCAAGTAGTTTTGAAACACTGGCACTTTTTCTGAGTGAAGCATTCCAGTTTGGACTTCCAACCCAGCTTGGAACAGAGTGACTATGAGCTGCCAATCATGCGTCCCACTGATAGACCTCCTCAAGCTGGCAGTCAAGACATTGCCTTTTCCCATCAAGTGAGAAGAAGGATGCTGTTCACTCTCAGAGCTGGACAGTTCCTGATACAGTCTGAGGGGTCACGTTCCCCTTGGTGGTCAAAACAATCATGCTATTGTCTGTCTAAACCACAAAGGCTTTAGACATACAGAGCTTTACTCGCTGTAACCTTACTATTAACTCCCACACCCAACATTTTGGTACAAGGCCTCGTTTCTAGGCACACTGTGTGAAAAGGCAAATGTTTGTGTGACTGTCAGAACAGTGGGCAGCCTTTTGCTTCAAAAATAACCTGCTTAAACTGAAAACATGGGCAATACCCCACCTGGTTCTAGTGGAAGCTGCCATGGGAGGTTTCAGTAGTGAAATGGAGTTGGATGTTTTGGAATCAGAAATGACAGTTGAGAAGGACTACCACGAATGATCTTACAGAAATACTTTTGCTTAAACAAAAAGGACTATAAATATTTGTATGCTAGAACTTAAATAAAGCAGAAAGGGCTCACTTTAAATCTCCCAGCACTACTGATAATGCAAAGTTAGGAAGACCAGCACTGAGCTCCTGGACAGCTTTTTGCATTTGCATCTATTATATGCTTTGGATCATTCAGTTGGGCTTGACGATCTTAAAGGTCTTTTCCTGCTTGATTCAATTCTTTGTTAATACCCCCATGATCTACAATGTCAACTTCTCTTCTACATGTAAGAATTAATATTCTGAAGGCAAACTGAGAGGAAAATTTTCAGCAAGTTCCACAGACATGGAGCTGTTGAACCACAACAGCTTAAACAGAGCAAACAGGCACTTACCTCTGCTCAAACTAACTAGCACTGCAAGGAGGCATCAAAGGGCAGAAGAAGCCTCCAAAGAGGCACGCTCCTTCACCTGTCAAAGCAAGGGGATACCTCTAACTTTTGGGCAAGAGGGAAGGGAGCAGCTCAGAGAGAGAGAGGAAGCAAGAAAAACAGAGAGGAAGAGAGAGATGAGGCAGAGGACGCATTTGCATGAGTGCTTTCTTCAGTGGCAACACCGGCGCCTTGCGCTCAATTCCACTCTTTGTGTTTCCGCCTTGAGTCGTTGTTCATCTCCCTGATGGTGGGTTTAAAACAGGGGTTTGACACTGTGCTACAAACAGGATCTTTCAAATAGGCTCGGGAAGAGACTTCCTTGAAAAAATCCGGTTTGTCAGAGCTCCAGGTCATTCTGCTTCTCAGGATCGCAAGAAGACAACAGCTGCTTTTGCTCTTCACACTTCATGCAAAAAGAGCAAGAACCCCCCCAAATTGCAGTTTTCTGGGCAATAACATCCTTTTACTTGAAACAAATACTTACAGGACTGCAGAATTACAAAAATAAGCTAAAAGATAGACAAGAAGGAAGGAAAGGAAATGTTCAGAGACATTTAGAAGTTGTATTCCCCCTCTGGAAGAGGAAGGCAAAGTGTCATTGTCAGTTTTTAGATGCTTTTTCTGCTTCATGTATCAACTGAAAACCCGCCACCGTCTATAGCCCCCATTGGTAAAGACTCTTCCAAGTGATCCAAAGAAATAACCAGGACTGGCATTTCATATTACCCAAATGAAAGCATTTTTCATACATTACTGAGTGATGAAGAGGAGAGCTGGAAACTGCTTTAGTTCCCTCTGCAGGCTCCTGCTGCTTTGAAGAATCTGTTTTAAGAATCCCTCAAGCAGAGTGAAACGGATCTTTCCATCCCCTTTTAGAAGCGTCAGATAATTTAGTTTAAAACTGGCTGATTAAAAGCAGTAATTATGGGAATTCTGTCCATCAGGCCAAGTTGTACTTGAGGATTTCTCCCAGAATTCTGAAGCAGTTTTTCTTCTCCTCTTCATCCTCCTTCACTTCCCTACCCCACAAATAGAAGCCCCCTCAAATCTCATATATAACACTAATAATAATTCCATTGCAATGATACTTCAGCATGGCCCAAGGTCTAAAGACAAAGCCTGAGGAGAACTGGCTCATGGAATCAAAAAATCAGTGGTGGACTGGGAGAAATCCTACCTCATGGCACCACAGAAACCATCAACTTCAGGTTTTCATCTTCCCTTACCAAATCCATACATAAATCTGTGCCATTTATGGTGGGAACGGTCAACTTGATGACATTGTGCTGGACCACAAAGGGTCATTATTTCTGTAGGCAATATTGAAACCTTCCAAGTCAACACTGGACACGGCATTAAGCAGGATATGACAGCAGAGACAACAGAAAGAAATGGGAACATTTCTTTACTTAGTTCTATCAAGCTGGCGGAATAAAGAGAACAGGCAATGTTTCCCCCGGTTCAACGGAATTCCTGTGAAGAAAATGGGAATTCTCCTTCATTTGTTCCATCAGCCCCCAACTGGATCGAGAGGTCTCATCCGAACGCATTTACTGCTCTCCCTAAGAAGCTCAAAGAACATCACACTGAGTATTTCAAACTTCATCTCCTGTCCCTGGTAAGGAAAGGCAGCAAAAGGTGCTCAAAGCTCTCTCTCTCAGTTCTAGGTTCAATTAGACTCCCAAGTTGTCAGAAGCATCCCCTTTGGCGGAACCAACCTGGTTTTTAGCCTGCCTTTCCTTCCAACCATTGCTTTAGGGACAACTTTCACCTCCTCTCAACATGAATAAACCAAGCAGGGACTAGAAGCCACTACAGACCTCAACCAACCAACTTCACTGATTTTAACGGGCTCAGCTGAATCCAGAAAGCAGGAAAAGGGCATTGATTCTAAACTGGAAGCATAAAGCTGGGGACAAGGCCAAATTAACTGCTTGTGGTGTGCCTTTATTTTATGTAGGCACATCCCATCCATGGATTAGCTGAAGACGGCATCAAAATAGGCTTTGTTATCATTACCTGCAAGGAAGCCTGGCTGGAATTTAGGCCCAGGCCATTCCTAATGGCTCAGGGGTTTACTGTAATGCAAATAACGCCAAAAGAAACCTTTTTTGTTTGATGCTCATTTTGTATGGAAACACTTCCACCCCTTATGGAATATTCCCAAATATTCCAGGATGCACCAACCGCTGGGAAACGCTTCCTGTGCCTGGTCACAAACCACAGCTTTCCCCATGGACAACCAGCTCCTCCAGCCAAGAAACCTTTGCCAAACCCACAACTGCACCGAAGCCCCATCCCACGGGCACCACCTCAGAGGAGCTCAGCCCAACCTCTCCACCTCAAAAGAACGACCCCAATCCTCGCAGTCAATCCCTGCTGAGCTCCCAAAGGAACCATGGAAAACCTGGAGCTGTCGGGAGTGAAATCCCCAGGCTCCCCCCCCCAGCCCATGGCTGTTTGTACCTCAGGCTGCTGTAAACCCACCCTGCTCCTCCACAAGGCTCCGCCATCCTCACACCCCATACCCCGCATCCCGGTACCCCTCCATGTGCGGAGGTGCGAAGCGCTGGGAGGGACCCACAACCGGACCCGCCCCTCCCACAGGAGATACCCCCACCCCCCCCCCGCCGCCAACCCCCGGCAGCCCCCGGGGCCGAGCGTGCCCGCAGGGAGCGGAGCGGAGCGGCGGGTCCGTACCTGCGGGTGTCTGCTCCCCGCCCACCGGCAGGGCCCGGTACTCACAACTGCGGAGCGCGGCGCGGCCGCTCCTCAGCGCTCCGCGGCGCTCGGGCTGACATGGCACCAGCACCGGCCGACGGGCGGCGGCCGGCGCGTCACTTCCGCCCGGCCGGCAGGCCAATCAGAGCGCACTTCCGCACAGGGTACTTCCGGGAAAGGCAGGGAGAGAAGCGGCGGTGCGGTGAGGAGAGCTCAGCGAGGCGGGGAGCTGCGTCCCTGCGGGAGCCGGGTTCATTGCAGTCAATAGCTCAGAGCAAGGGGGCACACGCAGACATCTGCAAGGGCTTCACGCGCTCCAGCGGAACCGTTCCATAACCCTCGCAGCGCAGCGCTGTGCTGCTGCAGCAGCCCGAGGAGCCACGCCGCGGGATCTGTGCCTAGTGCTCGGAAAACACGGGAAACCCATCCCCAGCCTCCAGCCCGACCCCTGCCCCGCGCACCCCTGCAGGGTTTGGCTCCAAGGTTTAATCCCTGCTGGAGATGCTGGAGGCAACGCACCCGCTCTGGGCTCCTCTCCCCAGCTCCCAGCCCAGCCGCTCTGGTGCAGGGTGAGGCTGTGAGGGTGCTGAGGCGCTGGCCCAGGGTGCCCAGAGAAGCTGTGGCTGCCCCATCCCTGGCAGTGTTCAAGGCC
>WYDI02006822.1:0-58494 GCA_009867235.2 Psittacus erithacus
TCCAGCCCCTGATCATCCTCGTGGCCTCCTCTGGACTTGTTCCAACAGTTCCATGTCCTTTTTATGTTGAGGACACCCGCACTGCACACAGTACTCCAAGCGAGGTCTTACAAGAGCAGAGTAGAGGGGCAGGATCACCTCCTTCGACCTGCTGGTCATGCTTCAGTTCCTGGCACCTAGTTCTGTTTCTGGCTTTGCCAGTAATGGCTATCTCTGTAACTACCATGGCTTTCCTTAAACAGGGGCTTAGTGTTCCCCCTAGCTCTTGAAGTCTCATGTATTGGTTGTACTCTCTGGACTGGTGGAGTTGGCAAGGATGATAATAAGAAAATTGGGGGTTTTTAGATTTCTGTCATTCTCCAACAATGACCTGGTCAATAGCTTGATGTATGTGAATCACTTTTGGCTCTTTTGTGGGAATGAAAAGTATTGAATCACTGGATCCTATTCTGGGAGGATGTTTTTCCAGTTAAGCAAACCTTGCTGCTTTCTGCTCTGTAGCCTTGGAAATTAACATGAAATAATAAATTGGTTGTCTTTATAACGACAGAACCACAGCTCTGCTGCAGAAGGCATTGGTTCAGGAGACTCACCAGGGGGAGCACAGATAAGAAACTTGCCTAAGTTTTATTTCTGGTTCCAACATATGAAATAGTATTCATGGTGCCTTTCCAGAATATGATCAGGCTGTGAGCCTGTGGGAGGCCAAGGGCTTCTTCCTGATCATGTGGCTCCCTTGGATCTGAAGTAATGAAACATCCATTTGTATGTTTGGGGCAGCTGAAGAGGTGAGCTGAGGCAAAAGGGATGCTCAGGGAAGTTATGGTCATGGTGCTCGTGAAACATGAAATAAGAAGGGGCAGCAGGAAGAGGGAACACACTCACCAAGGTGTTGGAGCTGGTCACCCATGGGAGGGTAAGGCAGGTGAGAGGCCACCACAGATATGAGACTTGGTGGTAGAAACCTGAGCTGACCATTTTCCTATGTATTAGGTATTACCTGGGACAGCACAGGCAAGAAGGCGGCTATCCAAGGCCACAGGGGTGATTAAATGTCAATTATGTGAGCAATGATTCCTCTTCCAAAGAAATGCTTGCTAGGAGCAGACTCTGTACAGCATTAGAGTTTTGGGTTTTTTTCCCCCTGTCAAGGTGCACAAAAGCATTGCAAAACCACATGGTTTGGCTTTTCTGTCTTGTGCCTCACCCATGCCTGGCCAGCACTGCCACTGTTCCTCACTCTCCATTTTCCTCCCTTAGGTCTCACGTTGGGTGCTTCAAAATAAGGATAATAAAAGGAAAACTCAAATAAAAGACCAAAATGAGGAAACACCGACATTTGCCCTTTGAGGCAGTGTTTTTTCTCCTACTCTCAGGCTGTTGCTTGGTTCATGCCCAGCAGCAAGCAGGTAAGACTGTGCTGCTTTTTGTGACTTTGCCTGTACAAACATGCCAGTAGTTCACACCTTTTGGTTTTTAACATGCATGTCGATGGTCCATTGTGGTTCACCTTCTGCTCCTCAGCTCCCACCCAGCTGAGGGTCTTTTCAGACCCTGGCCAATGCGTGTGATGCCTTCCCAAGCATGTCTCTGGCCAATGGCGTGCCTTTGAGGATGCTCTGCGGGGGACAGAGGTGCAGGACGTGCACCCCGGCTGGCCCCAAGCAGATTTTCTCCTGGGCAGAGCCGTATTGCCCTCCTTGCATGTGTTGGAGAGCTTTAGCAGTGAGAAGAATACTGCCATTGACCTCTAGGAAGGCACTGGTGCCTCTGGGACCAGAGCTGGTGTCATGCAGTGGGTGTTAGTGGCAGGAAAAGTATGGAAAACTCATGCCAGCACCCAGGCTGCTTAAACTGAGCAGCCCTTCCTGCCTTGAGCACTGCCACAGAGGCAGCAAAGCCCTGAGTCAGCAAAAAATCTGCATGTGACCACGGGCAGCTGGAGGCTGAGCAAGCCTGAATTCAGTCGTGAAGCTGCAGGGGTATGGCTTAGGGCTGTGCAGCAAGGTCCAGGAGGGGAGAAGCATCTTGCCTCCCCCTCCCTGGGAAGGGTAGGTCGCATGCTGTCCTTTCCTGTCCCTCAGTGCCTGTGGTGTCAGGGTGCTGATGGCTGTCTGGCTTTTCTCCAGCACCTCCTGCTGTGCTGCAGTCGATAAGGGGAAGCTGAGCTTCACTTTCACCATGCACAAGAGGCTGTCAGTTGTTTGGGTGAGGAGGAGGAGGATGCTGCTTGTACTGACTGATAGAAAACCTAAATCCCCATCTGTTTTTTTAAAGCTGTCAAACCCGTTGCTGTGGCTGATATAATATTTCTAGTGGATTCCTCTTGGAGCATTGGGAAGAAACATTTCCAACTGGTTCGAGAGTTTCTGTATGATGTTGTAAAAGCTTTAGATGTGGGAGGAAATGATTTTCGCTTTGGCCTGGTCCAGTTCAGTGGAAACCCACACACAGAGTTCCAGTTAAATACCTACCCCTCTACCCAGGATGTCCTGTCCCATATTGCCAACATGCCTTACATGGGGGGAGGCACCAAGACTGGAAAAGGATTAGAGTACCTAATCGAGAACCATCTCACTAAAGCTGCTGGAAGCAGAGCCAGTGAAGGTGTCCCCCAGGTTATTATAGTGTTAACAGATGAACGATCCCAGGATGATGTGGCTCTGCCATCATCTGTCCTTAAATCAGCCCATGTAAACTTGTTTGCGATCGGCGTGCAGGATGCAGTGGAAGGGGAGTTACAGGAAATAGCAACCGAACCCTTCGATACGCACCTTTTCAACCTAGAGAATTTTACCGCTCTCCATGGCATAGTTGGAGGCTTAGTGGCGAGTGTCCGTTCATCCATGACTCCAGAAAAGGCTGGGGCCACAGGACTGGTTAAAGACATCACAGGTAATGGCTGACTGCTGATGGCTTCCATCAGCATGGGATCTGCTGGCGTTGCTCTGTTTAAAGCCTTTGTAGGGGTAAGACTGAGATGGACATTCGAGAGGTTTAAAAACAAAGGTTTGAAGCATGTGGCCCCATGTTTGTAGCTGTCGAGCGTGCTGTCACCTGCAGATTGAGCTGGCATCCCACAAGGCCGCACAGGAGCCCTTGGATGGGCAGAGACCTGTTGTGGCCATCCTTTTGCACCCATGGCATGGAAAGGAGCACAAGTTAATAACTCTGCGGGGAGCTCTGCAGAGTTATTAAATTGCCTCATCCTATCCACTCCCAAGGCAGAGAAACAGGGGATGAGCACACTAGCTGTGGCAGTGATTCTTTGAGGCCCTGACCAAACACCCTCAAGACCGAGAAGGTCACTGCTGGCTGCAGGGACACCATGCGGGATGTCCCCTTACAGCTAGCAGGGGAGACAGGCAATGTGCTATTCCAGAAAGTCATTCTTGACAGAAGATAGCAAAAGCAGTTTGGTGGAGACCTTCTCCGACCCTTAGCCTCTTCTCATCTGTTTGGAGAAAGGTGTGAGGTTGGAGAGCCCCTTTTGCAACACCGCTCAAATGCCTTCTGTACAAGCTGATGGCTTCCACCTTCTGGAGTGCTGGACCCTTCCTGTGACTGAAACCTCTCTTCAAACCACTCAGGCTTCAACAGACCTGTGCTGACTGCAAGCTGGGGACCCAGTTTGCCTGGAAAAAAAGCAAGACACTTCCTCCAGCCTTTCTGTGCCTATGGAAAGGGTCCTTTGAGCAGCTTTGTTGTGTTTCACAGCAGAAGCTCCAGAGATCAAACCTTTCTTTTTAATCCTGAGACTCCATCTGAAGGTCAATAGCTTGTGGGGTGATGTAAGGCAACGGCAGTGTAATGAGGCAGTGTAACATTAATCCCCCTGTGTTGTCTTGCCTGATTAACCCTCACGCCAGCCCCACTGAGTGCTCTTCATCACTGCATGACACTGAGCGACACCAAAAGGCTGTGCTCATGTGTGTTTTTATTGTGCAAAGTGCTTGACAGGGCAAATAATCCGGATCATATGAAAGCCACAGGGAAGAAAAGCAGCTGCCCCAGAAAGGTGATGTAAGGCTCACCAGTTCTAAGAAATTCATGTGACTATATGTGAAAATGAGTGTTATCCCAACCAGCTACAGCACTACAGTGGCTGTTTTGCAGCTTCTCCATTGAGGACCATAGTGCTTCCCTATTAAAATCACAGGAGAATTGCTCTTTGGCAGCTGGCTGTCCTCCTTGGGCACAGCAGCGTGTAACCCAGTAGTACATGAATATCTGGAATCACAGACATTTCTTTAAAGACTTTAAAGGCAATTGCCTTCTTTGTGTTTATCATGCATTTCCAAGTTCATTTCTACTCTGAGAGATATTTTGCAAGCATTTCTCTCTCCCCCATAACCCAAATTTAAGTTAATCCTACTGCGGTCATTTTGTCCCTGTGTGACTTGCATGGGTGATCTATGGAATACCATGAAACATGGGAAAAGATGTTACAGGTCCTAAACATTGGATCACAAAAATGCAAAGCATGGTACAAATAATGTTTGCCTTAAATGTGTAAAAATGCCATGAAAGTTATGCTAAAAATGAGCCCTGATATGAAACAGAAGTGTAAAAAAACCCCCCAGTCCCATAGTGCTTCCAGTACAGAGTACCAAAGCTGTTGGTCTCTTGCAGTCCCCAGAGCTGACTAGCATAAACGTGAAAGTCAGCCTCAAGTTTGCCCTGATGTATTTGTTAAACCTGAGCTGTCTGTCTCATCTGGCCCTCCTTGCTTAGTTGTGTAACAAGCATGCTTTTATTTGTTCTCCAGCACCAGCTTGTTCCATAAACATGCACTGAAGTGCAAGGTTTTTTTACAGTGATGACACATTATCCAATATATCTGTTTCCTATCTATTTTCTATCCTGCAGGAGTGACCTGTGCTGCTATGTGATGACATCCATTGGTGTCTAAAACCTTACACCTCAAAAAGATGTTCAGGGTGTCTAAAGCAGCACTGGGTACAACCATATTGAGATTTTCCCTTCATTTATACGCTGAAATAGAACATGTACATCCCACCTGAAAATGGCACAGTAAAAACAGCACAAAGAACCCTTAAATTTTGACTCAATGGAAAAACAAATCCTGCAGTCCTTTACAATTCTGAACCATGCAAAAGCCAACATTGGCTATGGAGTTGGCCCAGGGAAGTGATGATGCCCTGGAGACCTTCTCTTTAGTTGCTGGAATTGTATTATTTGAATCTCTTGGTGGCATCATGATTTGTGAAAACATTTACTAGAAAAACAATTAAACAGGGGAAAAAACAACCAAACAAACCAAAACCAATGGTTTTACCACTGCTGGTTAATAGTTAAGACCACAGGTTTATCCTTGGCCTTGCTAAACTCCATGCCAGTTTTGCTATTGGTTTCACCTTTGGCTTTTAAAAGTTGAGAGCTGAGTGGGATTTCCAAACAGTGCATTTGCAAATAGTCTGAAATTTGATTTCTTCACAAGATTGGAGAGTAATAGCATGGAAACATCTGAGCATGTTTTTGGGTGGTCTTTACCCCTGTTCGCATGCATACAGCTCTTGGTGACATTGATGGGTATAAATTAGTTGAGCAAAAGGAGTAAGAGCAAACACCAGGGTATGTCTGGTTTGCTTCGGTAAGTCTCACAGCAAAAAATATTTTCCCCTTCACAATCATGTTCATGCCATAAAAAAGGTTGGGGGTTTTTTGGTGTGTGTATATTCTCAGCAGACACTTGCGATCATCTGGGTATGGTCACAACAAATAGAGTTGGATAATTGTGTCATGACTGATTTCATCACCCTGTTTTAACCTGATTCTGCATTCCCTGATTGAATATCCAGAGTCCGTATGAAAAATACCAACCCAACCCCTCCATTGATAATCAGTGCAGCTTTGTGCAAAGTAATGAAAGAAAGACAATTGTTTGGTGTAGTTGGCAGCTGTGCAGGTCAGCAATACCATTGTGTCTATGCTGGCTGCTGGTAAAAGAGTTACAGTGCAAGAATAATAACTGAGACCTTTTCACTTGTTTCTAACAAATGCATTTGTAATAATAATCGTTCATGGTGGGAGAAGCCAATAAATTCAGCCGCTGCTTTTAACCAGCAAAACAGAAGAATTGCAACAGAGAGGCTGAAACTTTCCATGATTCCAGTAACATGATTGCAGTATAACAGTGGGTTTTCCTTTAAAAAATAATAATCAGTGTAATGAGGAAAACCTCCTTGAAATCTCCCTGTCCTCACCCGCTGTCTTCAGGGTGAATTATCACAAAATCCACCTTTTACTTTTGCCTCTAAGTATTGAGGCAGTACTGGCCATGGATGGAATGGATTTAGATTGGAAAAAAGAACGCCTTTTGCCAAGTTTTCTCCTCATGCACCAATTTTTCTGACCCCTGTGCCACTGGCTCAGGTTATGTCTCTTAATGGGCAGTGGATGCTACTGGGCTGGGGCTGGGGGCTCTTATTCAATCAGAATGCAGAACTAAGAGACAAACCTCCTTGGTGAACGTGTTTTGTTTGTTCATTTTTGTGTTTTTTACTGGTTTTCCAAGAAACATGTCAGAACACTGTACAGCCGCATGTAATCACCCATTTTAATGCCTTCACCTTTGCATTTCTTTTTTTAAAGCTCAAGAGTCTGCTGACCTTATTTTCCTTATTGACGGATCAGACAACATCGGAAGTGTCAATTTCCAAGCCATACGTGATTTCCTTGTAAATTTGATTGAAAGCCTCAGAGTTGGAGCTCAGCAAGTACACATTGGGGTGGTGCAGTATAGTGATCAACCCAGAACCGAGTTCGCTTTGAACAGCTATTCCACAAAAGCGGAAGTTCTGGATGCCGTGAAGGCACTTAGTTTCCGCGGTGGCGAGGAAGCGAACACCGGTGCGGCACTGGAGTTTGTGGTGGAGAACCTCTTCACCCAGGCAGGAGGCAGCAGGATAGAGGAAGCAGTGCCTCAGATTTTAGTGCTGATAAGTGGTGGAGAGTCTAGTGATGATATCCGAGAGGGCTTGTTAGCGGTGAAGCAAGCTAGTATATTTTCGTTTAGCATTGGGGTCCTGAATGCTGACAGTGCAGAGCTGCAGCAGATTGCTACTGATGGAAGCTTCGCATTTACTGCCCTGGATATCCATAACCTTGATGCTCTTCAAGAATTATTACTGCCCAACATTGTTGGAGTGGCCCAAAGACTCATTTTGTTAGAGGCCCCAACCATTGTGACTGAAGGTATGTATGCCTTTCTAGACTGTTGCATTGTGATGAATGAATGAGCTTTTGCACACTTGAAAAACATACTTATTTTTTTAATGACTTCTTTTTTTTCCTTTTGCAATGAATCTCTGTGCTCTGGTTGTGGGAAGGACACACAGTCCTGCTGCTGATGGGCAGAAATGCTTTTGCCCAGTGGGTTATCTTCCGAAAGCTGTGAGGTTTTGTGTCAATCACTGGCATGGCATGGGGCTTTAAAGGACACAAGCAGAGTATAAAAAATCTCATATAATCCTTTTTGGGGTATGTAAGGACTCTAGGAGTAAATCCTGCACCACTGTCAGTTCTGAAAATACCTGTGTCACATTAGCTTACATTATATGCCAGTTGAGCGTCATGAGAATGAAATTTGACCAAGGAAGCTATCAGGGATGTTAAATTCACAGCTTGCTAAAACAGTAAAATTCCATACCTCATTGAAACTGTGCACTGTCCTTGGGAAAATGGTGAAACTCCTGTGTTGCTGAACTTAAAAAGCAAAACAACCTTTAGTTCCCCTGAAGTGAAATCCCTACCTTGCTAACATCTATTTCCCTTCAATGTATCAGCTGAGAAAATTTACTGTGAGGCCATGGAAAAAGAAAATGTAGGTGTCAATATTCCACTTAAGTCACTTTGTCACTCTTAAGTCCTTACTGATATTATTTTTGGACTAGAATTAGCTCAGGTGCAGTGGAATAATGAATATCTAGATTTATGGCACAAGTAGGTGATAGGAGTTTCTCACCCTATGTTTTTATGACTAAGTTAAATTTACTGATAGAGAAGCTTTATGAAAGACACAGCACATTGTACTTCAGAGGCTCCTGGAAAGGGCCAGGCTGGAGTTGCTGCATTTAGTTGCCAGGATGCTCCACAGGAACAATACTTTTGGGATCCAAGTGCCAGTCTGGAATTCTGTACATACTGTTCATTTCATGATGTGTGTTGACACATGAAACTGTGTTCCAGATGTCTTTGCTGATCTATGCCTAAACATGATTGCTGTCCTGTGGCTCAAACCAAAGGGAGAAATTTGCCTGAAAGATCATTTTATGACCTTGCCTTGATTATTCCAGGAAAGAAAATGAAGAACTTTTGCTTGTAGCAGGCACAAGAACCATATTTTGCTAAATAAGCTGAAGTCTGCCTGTCTAGCTAAAATGTGCATGCCATGACCCATGTAGTTCAATAGAAAACCTCTCTTTCTGCACCTCTAACAGTTTGAATGGTGAGAATAAAAATGTTGCTGTATTTGGTTTCATCTGCACTTCTATATTTGTCTCTTAAAATGCCAGCTCATTTGTAGCGGATACAACTGTAGCATCAGCCTGTGCAATTATATACAGATGAATAAGCTAAATGGAGAAGTGGGTATTTTCACAGGAGCTTCAGGGAATTTCCTTTCCCTAGCACCCATGGAAATTAATTTTGGCTGTTCTGCTTGATTCATGTCAGTGCCTTGGAAATCTGCAGTGTAAAGCACTGGTGTGGGATGCACCGCAGCCCAAAAGGGATGCCAAACCCACTGAGGTGGCAAGCGTTCCTGTGAAATACAGAACTACCCCACTTTACATTAGCCCTCACGTTAGCTCTTATGTTAGTGTTGGCTGAACACTAGTTCTCCTGAGATGAACAGACACCTCAAAGTGCCTTTCTGCCTCTCTTCTCCCCTCTCTAACTACTGGGGATCCCGAATGATTAAATTGTGAGAGATGCTCCACCAAAGATAGCTGAGATTGTAATGAGGAGGGAACTATGCAGGGCCGGGTTCAGTGCTGACACCCTCCAACATTTCCAGCCTTTAGAGTCAAAGACATAATGCTTTGATCCCAAATAATTTGAAAGTCCTGGGAGACTTGCTATCAGCTTTACTGGGGTCAGTCCTATGAGCTGTGTATAGGATTGCTTAAATGCTTTTGCTTTAATTGTATCCATTGAAATGAACACCATGGTTTGTTTCCTCCTGTGGGTTTTGGTTTCGGTTCTTGCATTCCTCTTGGAGCTATTCCTTCCCTGCTCCCTCATCTTTGCAAAGATATTTTTCATATTTCCCACAAATTTCTATATAAAGTCAAAAGCTTTTGGGGTCTCCATTTTTGGGTATCTAGCTGCTGAGAAGCTAAGGAAGTACTTCGGGCATCTCTCCTGGGTGATACAAAGCAGAGATTTCAGCCTTTGTTATCCATTTGGCAAGTTTCCTGTTTCCAGCCCTCTCCTTGGAGCAACTGATGAAAAAAACTTAGCTGGGAGAATGAATGGTGGATATGATGATTCTGGGAAAGGGATTGTTTAAATGAATCCTTGTGGCTTTGTGAGTAGCTGTGTTTTGACAACCTGGGCAGCCAACTGCAAGCCACTGGCAGCTCACGTGAGGCTGTATCTTGGGGAGGGTACCACCACATTCGCTTTGTGCAGGTTCTCATCACTTTGTGTCTGACAGCACCATGGTGAGGCTATTCTAATCTTCACATTTTGACAGTCAGTCCTTAATCAAACAACTTCCAGCAAGACTCTGCGAAAGGCTTGTGCAAAAGACTGCATTGGTGTTGGAGGCAGGTCTCTTGGGGACTGAGGACAGAGAGGCAGCTGAGTCGTGGATGTTATCTTCAGCTCTAAATGACTCCTTGAGGTAGCCCAATCTCACGGCACTTACTTCTAATGAGAAACCTGATGGAGATGAGCCTTTGAGAACACTGTTTTCCATAGCCAGCTGGTGTCCAGCCAAGAAGGACTGCAGCCAAAGCTTTGGGTTTTGTTCAACTCTAAATAGCCTCCATTTAGAGGAGCACTGATGGGCAGCTGCCCTTTGCCATCTAGGCCATACATGAGTGTTTGCTTCCACTTGCCCTGAGGGGTTTGAGATCCCACCGATTTTGGGCCTCCTCTTCCCTCAGGCTGTGCACTGAGCATAGTGGTGAGCCCTGGGAGGTGATGGACCTGCCACCTGAAATACTGACCTCATCTCAGGAGCTCTTAGGTGGGTTGGCAATCTAAGGAAACCCCAGGTCCAACATAATGCAATGATCCATAATGTTCCAGCGTAACTTGGAAGCAACACAAGGTTTTCTTTTTCACTTCAATGGTGTGAAATCAGGATGGTGATGATGTGAGTGGGGTTGTATAAAAGATGATATCCAGATTATCTCCCATGACAATGATGCTTTTATCACCGCGGTATTTGTCTTGTTAATATTTACTGGGCTTTTTGTATGTACATTTGCTGTATTAAATATGGTGGTGCTTTGGTTCCAGTGCGGCACAACAGGGTTTTTTTCCCTTCGCTAACTATCTTCCTTCAAACTTAGCCCGGGAGCTGGAAAGCTAACTGAGTTTGTTCTGTTTTCATTGACATAGTCAGTAATAAAGTTTCAGAGATTACAACGTAGGGAACCTGTTTTGTTAAAGACATGGCAGCAAGAATATGATTCAGCTTTTCCATGGCTGGGCTAGCTGTGCCAAGAAAAACCATAACTTGGTTTTGTTAGATAAGGAATAAGATGTAGGACGTGACGACTCAAAGTCCAGGTACGTTGAGTAAGTGGAGACTGTTCTCGTGTCATTGCTTTTGGGAACATAATCCTTCTGAAACCAAACCATGCTCTGGCATGATTCTTATGGCTCCACTGCAGATAGAGGAAGCATCACCTGCTTATTTTAACTCATGTGCCAGCTGAGTACCAAGATTTTTCCTGCTTGCCTTTCTTTCTTGTTTTGACATGTATGTGCATTTTAATATTGTTTTATAAACAATGCAATTCTTGCAACTCTTAAACTCTTCTGTGTTTTAGATAGGGAAAACATTCATATTTCTTGTTAACTCTCTGCTAGAACTTAGACTATAGTTTTGTTTTGAAAGCCAGAGACTTTAAAAGTTGTTGAGAGTAACAGGACTTCAGATAGACAAGAAGTCCTAAATGTTGCTGAATTGTTGACTTAGAACTGGTCTGCTGTGTGGTGAAAGCTTCCGCTAACTTTATGTTCATGCATTACTTGCAGTTATTGAAGTGAACAAGAAGGATATAGTCTTCCTGATAGATGGCTCAACTGCTCTGGGAACTGCCCCCTTTAATGCAGTTCGTGATTTCGTTGCCAAAATTGTCCAAAGGCTGGAGGTTGGACCTGACCTGATCCAAGTCGCAGTGGCACAGTATGCAGACACTGTGAAGCCAGAGTTCTATTTTAACACCCACCAGAGCAGAAAGGATGTGATGGCTAATGTCAGGAGAATGAAGCTCATGGGTGGTACGGCACTGAACACTGGCTCAGCATTGGACTTTGTGAGGAACAACTTCTTCACCAGTGCTGCTGGGTGCAGGATGGAGGAAGGGGTGCTCCCCATGCTGGTGCTTATCACTGGCGGTAAGTCCATGGATGCTGTTGACCAAGCCGCAGCAGAGATGAAAAGGAACCGGATAGTGATCCTTGCCATTGGGTCAAGAAATGCTGACCTGGCAGAACTTCAAGAGATTGCCCATGAGAGAGATTTCGTGTTCAATCCAAATGACTTCCGTGTCCAGTTCATGCAAGCCATTCTTCCTGAAGTGCTGTCGCCTATCAGGACACTCTCTGGAGGACTGATTATCCAAGAACCGCCATCAGGTAATTAATGACCTGTTTCTAATTAAAGACATACGGTTTATGTTTGTTAACCCTTACTCTAGGACATGTGGAGATAAGGGGGGAAAAAGCACCAAGCACATGTTTCAGCATAGCTAAATGTTGTCTCTCTGACATGAGCAGGAACAGATTGGTGGATTTGGTAACGTGGTTGTTGTTACAGCTTTGTCATTCCTTCCTGGAGATTTTTGTCCCATCCCATGTTTGTCACCAACATTTAAAGACCTGGATGTGAAAGGCATGCTTTACTAATCAGGTACTGAAATCGTCCAGTGGAGGCTTTTTCTCTAGCTGAGGGTTTGTGTAATCTATGAGTAGAACATACTGTGAATGTTAAAATATCTCCACCTGTCTGAGAATCATTTCTGGGGGAGATTTGCTCAGGAAAACATAGAAGTCTTCTGAGTGCTAAGAAAAAAAAGCAAGTTTGTTCCTGGAGATGTTCACAGAAATCTGGCCTAACACCGACTGTACCTCGCGCTTTCAGAACATATTTACAATTGTCTTGTCATTTACTCAGCTCAAGCCCGAAGAGATGTATGAGGCTATAGCAGTGCTGGTTTTCATTTAATCTGTTTAGAAGATGATCCAAAGCCCTTTGAAGCCAGTGGATCCTTTTTACTTGGTGTTGCCATTGACATCAGTCATGTGGAAGCAATCCAGTTGCTCGTTATGTCTTTTTAGGCAGTTTCTGCGGCATCTCCAGATGTGGTATAGCTGAGTACAGATACACCGGATTTCTCAGGATTTCTTCCTAATAGGGATGCTTGAGGTTGAACTAATGCTAGATAATATTTGAATCTTGCATTTCTGTCTTATGGCGTATGAACATTGAAAACCAGGACTTTCTCCGGCTCCTGGTGAGGTCAGGCATGAGGTTCCCATTGGTTTAAATGAGTGTTGAACCCATGTCCGTCATTTTTTTTAGTTTCTCCAAGTAATTTCAATTGTAAACCATGATTCAAAACAAGCAGCTTTTGAAAGGGTACTTATCATTTAATAAGCTTTTTTGTTCAGAATGTGTTTCCTGCTAATGCAGCTTTGCATGGCTATACACAAACCTGGCATTCTAATCTTCAATGGAAATCTAAAATTTTCCCAGACTTCCTTGTTCTGTAAAGCTCATTCATGCAGCTTCTCTCTTTTTCCAGTCCTTTTGCTCTATTGTATTCACAGCTGTTTACATACACCAAAAGCAAGTAACCATATTCTACTCCATAGAATGATTATTATTAGTAACACACTGATTTTAACACTGGGCAGTCTGCTTTGTTTCAACTGGATATTGTCTCACCCTGAGCCTTGAATCACGCTTTTCTGGGAGACAGCTCAGGAAGGATTTAACTTTAAAAAAGGAGCTAAGAACTGGCTGGTTATGGCCAAAAGTGGGAAATTTCTCCCCCTTCAACAGCCCGCAAAATGTATCTCCATAACTGCAGATATCAACATGCAGTTTTCTGCACTATATGTAGCCATCAGACGAGCAGGGGGCTCAAGCAGCTGTTGTAGTCTGGTTTGGACCAACTTTCGTAAGCCTATCAGGAAAAGGTATTTTTAATACCCACTCGAAATACTAACCAAAATGGCTACTTGGCAAAAGTGTTTTCCCATACAAGTGGAGCTTAACCCTGCGCCGCAGGCCAGCCACTGCTGGTTGCACAGCATGACCATGGAAGTCACTGCAGGGCAGTACATGGTTCTCGACATGGGGATGCATGGGAGCATCTCCATGGAGTGGGGCATTGCTATCACTAAAGGGGTGATAGTACTGGGTGTCAAAGCCCACTTAAAATGCCAAAAGCAGAAGCATTCCCTAAAGCTTCTTTAGAAAGCCCTAAGTAATTGTGTGTTGACTTGCATATAAGCAATATGTCTATAGGTGTAATCCAGTATTGCTCAACCAAAATCAATGAAGCTGCTAAGATGGCTAAGGGTCTGGGGCAGAGCATGCAGCTCTGGCACTGGCAGCCATTGAAAACATCTGCCATGGCAAAGGCTAAGCCCCACTGATAAACCTGACATTTAAAAGACTTTTCAATACACATCAGAAACTTCCTCTGCCGATTTTGTCATTTTCAGCAAGGTCCTTGTTACTTCTGTGCTCATCACACTCTTTCCCATCTCTTTTTCTCGTCTTTCCTCCTGACCATGTTTACATGCGTGTACAGCGTACGCTGTATGCACACATGACAAAAAATAATCCATGTTTGTTTTCTGTGATGTCTCATGTTATTTTCTGTGCTCTACTGCAGTTCAAGTAACCAAAAGGGATATCATCTTTCTTTTGGATGGATCACTCAACGTCGGAAATGCCAACTTCCCCTTTGTGCGTGACTTTGTTGCCACCCTAGTTAACTACCTTGATGTCGGCAGTGACAAAATCCGAGTTGGCTTAGTGCAATATAGTGACACTCCTAAAACAGAGTTTTTTCTATATTCGTACCAAACCAAATCAGATATAATTCAACGTATGGGGCAGCTGAGGCCCAAGGGGGGGTCAGTGCTGAACACTGGCTCTGCACTGAACTTCGTGCTTTCGAATCACTTCACGGAAGCTGGTGGGAGCAGAATAAATGAACAAGTGCCACAGGTCCTAGTCCTGGTGATGGCAGGGAGGTCTGCCGATCCCTTCCTGCAAGTTTCCAATGCATTAGCTCGGGCCGGAGTGATGACTTTTGCTGTTGGAGTTAGGAGTGCGGATAAGGCAGAGCTTGAACAGATTGCCTTTAATCCAAGAATGGTATATTTTATGGATGATTTCAGTGCTCTGGCAGCTTTACCCCAGGAGTTAAATAAGCCTATAACAACATATGTTAGTGGAGGTGTGGAAGAGGTTCCACTCACCCCAACAGGTAATACCTACCTTCCTGCATGCTGCCTGCATTGTTAATCTTGTTTCTCTTGATAGTTTGTTCCCAATATACACCTTCAGATATGTCCAAGGCCCTGAGTCACCAAAGCAGTCAAGGTTGTGTTTAACCATCAATACGTAGGTTGGCTATTTATTGATGGTTAAACTGGCAGCTCTTAATTTCTGACACACTTCAAAGTCAGCACAATTTTAAGCCTTTTGGCAGGTCAGGATCAAAGCGAGTCTACACCCACCAGTCACTCAGGTGGTCCCTTTCTGTCGCCTTAATAATGTCATAACCTGTAAATGCATCTTTGGCACTAACTCAGGTAATGGGAACATACACTTTTGGCCACAAAGAGTGGTGTGGAAAGGTTAAAGGTGTGCCAAAGAGCACAGAGGAGCAGAGGTCTAGCCAGGTACAGGTGACTGAATCCTTCCTCAGGGCCACTTTGTCAAAGTGCTGTTATCAGGCTGTCACAGAGGCTGAATTTGACTCCAGATATTCAAAGTTATCCTCCAACATTAAACTGCAAAGCTGTTGGAAAATATAACCATTTTTAAACAGGTATTTGCTCACTATTTCCCTTATTTTGACTATCAAGACTTAAGAACAGCTAGGATTGTTTAGTATGGAAAGGACATCATTAAGATTAATATAAAAGATGTTAAGCACACAGATATGAGATGCTTGGTTTTCCCTTGGGTATTCAATGAGATTAAAAAGGCACCAAATGGAAACAGGTAAAAGGCTTTTTCTCCTCCCAAAGTCATAACTAACCTGTGGATTTGGATACTCCTTGTGATGCAACTAGAAGTATTTTTAGGGAATACAGAATACGCTTTGTGTGTGTGGTATATGTATGTATGAACTAATATCTGTTATCTACTAAGCTTTTAAATAGAAACTGCACTACCCTCCACTGCTGTTGTACTTCATGCCTCTATTGTCAGCATATTGCTAGACTATATCAACATCACTGGCTTAATCTGAAACAGCCAATATATGATACGATATGAATGATATGATGCAATATGATGTATGATATGACTATCTGGTGCCTGAGTTTATTGAGTCCTAGGGTAGAGGTGTTCTTGCTTCCCCTTCTTCCTCAGATAAATAAGTCAAAGGTGCTATTTAGTCTTGTAGCCTTTGAATACTTTGGTGTATGAAAATCACTCACTTTGCATATTGAAACCCAGCTAATTTGCAGAGAAGTTTCTAGGATGATGTTTGAGAAGAAAAATGCCCTCATCTCTGTTTTTCCCCTCTTTTCATTTGTGAATTTATTCTAGAAAGCAAGAAAGATATTTTATTCCTGATTGATGGCTCAGCCAACCTCTTGGGTAGCTTTCCTGCTGTCCGGGACTTTGTACACAAAGTCATTTCTGAGCTGAACGTGGGTCCTGATGCCACACGAGTAGCTGTAGCTCAGTTCAGTGACACCATCCAAGTTGAATTTGACTTTGCTGAACTCCCATCTAAGCAAGACATGCTTCTCAAAGTGAAAAGAATGAGGATAAAAACTGGGAAGCAATTGAACATTGGAGCTGCACTGGATGAAGCTATAAGAAGGCTGTTTGTGAAGGAAGCTGGAAGCAGGATTGAGGAAGGAGTTCCTCAGTTTTTGGTCCTCCTTGCTGCTGGGAGATCGACCGATGATGTGGAGCAACCGTCAGATGCTCTGAAGCAAGCAGGAGTTGTGACCTTTGTTATTAAAGCAAAAAATGCTGACCCTGTAGAGCTGGAAAGGATTGTGTATGCCCCACAGTTCATCCTGAGCGTTGACTCCCTCCCTCGGATTTCAGAGCTTCAGCCAGACATAGTCAACCTCTTGAAAACTATCCAGCTTCAGCCAACAGGTACAGAGACTCCCAGGGTTTCCAAAAGGCTGAAAGACACCACTTATATGACCCCCTCAGTTTGGTAACTGGGACAATTGGGTCTGGTGATGTTTAAAACCATTGCGTAGAAACTGCACCTCTGGTCAGACGCTGATCCAGAAAAGAAGGTCCGAACTGAATTTTAAAGATGAGCAAGGAAAAAACCTTTTGTTCAGCTGCAAGAGCTGTAGTTGGTGCTGTTACTGGTGTATAAAACATGGTAGAAACCTGAAATACCACAGAGTCGTTGCCCCAGAGATCTCACATAAGTTCATGTGCAGTGCTGGCCGAGGGCTAGAAGCAGCAAATAAAGGCTTGTCTCAATTTCTCTTTCCACCCTCTCTTTTCTGGAGGAGTGGTAAGGAGCAAGGAGCACTGCACACATTGGATTCGCTTCCACTCCATTATTTCTTACAGGATATGACAGCAGTTTCTACATTTTGTACCTATGCACCAGTAAATCAGATGCTCTTGGCTCAGTTACCATCAGCCTCCGTAGATGAGTGTGGATTAATTGAAGAAAAAAAAATCATAAAAAGAATCACACAGCCACAATTATAAATTCACATTGTGGCACTGGAAATGATGCAGGTCCAGCTGTGTGATTTCCTAAGGCAGCCCTGCCTTGAGTGTTAACCTATCTCCCAACAGCAGGTGGGGAGAAAGAAGTGTGTAATAACATCCATGTCATCTCTCTATACAAGTCCTAGGCAGATGGACTTAGAATCATAGAAACATAAGCAAGATATAGGGCTGGAAGGGATCTCAGGGTGCCATCTGCTACATACTCTTGTCCCCAACAGGATCTTCTTGTCCAGAAACAGTTGACATTGGTCTAATCTGTCCTGAAAACCCTCCAGGGAAGGAGGTTTCCCAGCCTCTATAATCAATCTGTTTGATTGCTTTTATCTGTGTCAGTAGACACTTTTTCTTAATGTCAAACCTCTGCCTTCCTAGTCATAGTTTAAGCCATTTACATCTCCTTCAGCTCAAGAAGGATACAGAAGTCAGCTCATTCCCATGTTTTGTGTGACAGCGTTTCATTTACTTTAACCTTGCCAAGTATGTCTCTTTTTGGTCCTCCTGTCACCATCTGTATACCCAGCTCATTCAGTCTTTCCTTGTAGGTCTTGTAGGTCTTTTCTACCTTTTCACCCTTGTCCTTCCAACATCAGCCTGCTCCAAATGACCAGAGTGTAATAATGGTATCCACTGGTCATCTTTTACCCTATCCTTTCCTTGTGGAGTCATTGCCCTTCCCATATTTGTGCAGCTTCTGGCTCAACATTGACTAGTGTGACTAGTGCTCTTGAGCTGCTCCTTCCTTTTCAAACCACTTCTGTCTTGTCAAGATCATTTTGAATCCCTCTGACCACCAAGTATTCTGAATAACTGTGCCATTTGCTCACAGATAGCTGCATCCACCTACTTCTAATATTCCTGGCTAAATGATAGACACCTTATAAGAGTACCCATATTTTTAATTCTTTATCTGTTATCAGACACTTTTGATAGGAGTCTATTCCGCTGCTCCTGAACCTTAGAAAAAGTGTCTGAAACTGGGATGCACCAGGCAGTGTCTGATCCCTCTTCCTATCTGTATGGCTCAGCGCAAGCTATATTATCATTCCAGTCCTATGCATTAGCCCACTAAGTTTCCAACATTCCTCCTAAATAATAAACTTGATCTGAAGTTTGCATTAAGTCTTCAACTGCCTTTGTTAACACCATTATTCATAAGATTTTCTTCAAAGGGACAGATTGTGCTCCTGCTTGTCCCACTTGACCCTGCTATAAGCAAGACGATGTCACTTTTGGAGATACCATCCATCAGTTGCTGTTTGAGAGGCAGTGATGTTTTCTGCTTGACTGAGTCAAAGCTTTAGAATTCTGTTAACAACAGAATGTGTCAACAGTTCTCTAATCTTTGGTGTTTCAGTCTTGTTTGTGTTGTTTTTAAAAAAGAATGTTTGGTCAGAATTCATCTTTTTTTTTGTGCTTGAAGTTAGTAAAGATATAAAAAATCAGTTAAAAAAATAAATCTCCAGTGTCTGACATTTTAGAAAAGATTTAATGGTTTTCACTTGGGTATCTTTTCCAGCAAGTTTTTATTTGGCATGAGCATGAGCAGGATTATTTATTTCTAAGTTCAGTGATGCCTCGGGAAAGCTCTCCATCTCTCACTGCCTCCCTGCAAGCACCCTCTCTGCAGTATGCAATGCCCCAGACTCCTGTTGCATATTGCAAAGCCATATGTACCGGCTTCCCAGGCCCCTTGGGAGCAGCCAGCTTCTTCCCAGCCTCAGGTAGGAGATGGCACCCAGAGTCCCTTGGCACCCTATTTCCTATGGCTCTATGATTCTAAGACTCAGTGGATAAGGCATGGCACGTGTTGCGCAGCATTTTCCACTGACTTCCACCCATCTGTCTCTTCACCAGGGATTGCATCTGATGGCAAAGGAACCGAACCATACATCCTGACTCCTCGGTTTCCCCTCCCTGAGCTTTTGTACTCCTTCAGTTCAGTGTATGTGGAGAATAATAATCACTGCAAAAGAGAATCTTACTTATTCCCCCCTTCCCTTACTTGTCTCAAACAGTAGTTGAGAGAGGTGAGAAGAAGGATGTGGTGTTTCTAATCGATGGCTCAGATGGTGTCAGAAGAGGTTTCCCTCTACTGAAGACCTTTGTCCAAAGAGTTGTTGAAAGCCTGGATATAGGTCGTGACAAGGTCCGTGTCGCTGTTGCACAGTACAGCAGTGCTGTGCAACCCGAGTTCTTACTCGACACCCATGAAGACAAAGCAGATCTCATCAGTGCCATCCAGGAGCTGAAGATTATGGGAGGATCTCCTCTGAACACTGGAGCAGCCCTCGACTATCTTATTAGGAATGTGTTCACTGTGTCGAGTGGCAGCCGGATAGCTGAAGGTGTCCCACAGTTCCTGATTCTGCTGACTGCTGACCGGTCCCAGGATGATGTAAGGAGACCCTCGGTGGTCCTGAAGACAAGTGGCACCGTGCCCTTTGGCATTGGGATTGGAAATGCTGACATCACAGAGCTGCAGACCATTTCCTTCCTCCCAGATTTTGCCATTTCTGTGCCTGACTTCAGCCAGCTGGATACGGTGCAGCAGGTCGTCTCCAACAGAGTCATCCGCCTGACCAAGAAAGAGATAGAGTCACTTGCACCTGATCTGGTTTTTACATCACCCAGCCCAGGTGAGAAGATGTTTGTGTCTGCACCGAGAGCCAGCAGCAAAATATGATGTTTAATAACATCATGGTTGCAACACAAACTTGAGAAAAGCAAGTGGTCCCAGCCAAGATCCCAAGTCCATCTTGGTCTCACTGTTGATGCGCTTTAGGATTGGTAGGAGCTGTGTAACTAAGCTGAGCCACCTTTAAGCCCAGTTCCTCAAGGTCATCCTTGTATCCGCATGGAAGACCCACAAAATAAATGCTAATACCTTGATCTTATTTTAAGTTCTGATGGATTTTAAGTCCATGCTATTCCTTATGGAATGAAAAATGCGTCATTTAGATGCTATAGGGACGTCTTCACACCACTATAAATCAAGGTCAGCTTCTGCTAAGTGTAAGACCTGCTGATGTGCATTACATTTGCCACACTCATTACTGGGGGAAGGGAAGCTGGAAGCAGGCCTCAAGAAAAGGACCAGATCTTTCATTTCCGGTCTCGCTCAGAATGAAATCCAGCCAGCTTATGCCTGAGATGAAGGGTACAAATCCCAGATCAGTCAGTTTGAAGCCCATCTATCAGTACCTTCCCTTCAGAGCCAGACTGCTTTCCTCCATCCCCATTTATCAGTGTGGTATTCGGCAATGATTGAGGCTCTGTCCTTCATTATCACTGCAGAAAACATTGTATTAGGAGCAAAAACTTACCCTGGAAAGGCAGAAGCTGAGAGAATACTAGAAGCTTTCTTAGAGGACAAAGCCAAAGATAGAGGGGTGGTACGGAGTGTAAAACAGCCCCAGGCTGCCAGGAAACCTGCTCTGAGTAAGGAATGTCACCAGGCTACATTTCCTTGCATGGAGATCCCAGAAGGAATTATTGTTGCAGGCTTTCCCTGCTCCCTCTTGCTTCCTTTGCTCTGGAAGTTGCTGTTCTTGCACTCCCTGTGGATGTGCCTAGCAGACTGGTCCTGTCTCTGTGATATCTCCCGCCTGCTGAGAGCCACAGGAGCTATCACAAGCAATGAAACAATGAGCATCCTCCCCATGGCCAAAGACGTGGGCCAGTGATGTAGATAATGAGATTAGCTGTTCTCCATAAGCAATGTGCAATGCATCTTCTGACCACTGCCTTCCTTCCTGCAGCGGGTGTGAAGAGGGACGTCGTGTTCATGGTTGATGGTTCCCGCTATGCTGCCCAGGAGTTCTACCTCATCCGTGACCTCATTGAAAGGATAGTGAACAACCTGGATGTGGGCTTTGACACCACCAGGATTTCGGTGGTCCAGTTCAGTGAGCATCCGCATGTGGAGTTCCTGCTCAACGCGCATTCCACCAAGGATGAGGTGCAGAGCGCTGTGCGGCAGCTGCGGCCACAGGGTGGCCAGCAGGTGAACATGGGGGAGGCCCTTGAGTTTGTGGCAAAGACCATCTTCACCCGGCCCTCCGGGAGCCGCATAGAGGAGGGTGTCCCTCAGTTTTTGGTCATCCTCTCCTCCCGCAAGTCAGACGATGACTTGGAGTACCCATCACTCCAAGTGAAACAAGTGGGGGTGGCACCTATGGTGGTAGCCAAGAATGTGGATCCTGAGGAGACGGTACAGATTTCCCTTAGTCCTGATTACGTATTCCAAGTCTCCAGCTTCCAGGAACTGCCTAGCCTGGAGCAGAAGCTGCTGACTCCTATTGAAACCCTGACTGGGGACCAAATCAGACGGCTGCTGGGAGATGTGCCACCCTCTATAGGTAAGGCTGTGTCAACACCAGCTGCTTCTGTGCTGCTGTTCAAGTAAATGTTGCCCAAATGTGTAAATAACTTTTCATGACTTCTCTATAAACCAAGGTTTTCCTCAGTTAAAAGCAGAAGTGCAGCACATCTACAGTTTTAGAGGGAAACTGTCAGATATGTAGAAATTTGACCCAAGTACTTAAATACACTATAACTTATGATTTTTAAGTCAGGTGCTTAAGTATGTTACTTACTTTAATTCAAGTCAAATACCACAATAGGTACGACTGTTTCTTCCTATTTAGCAGCTATCCAGGAAAGAGAAATAAATCTGGGGTAAAATGAAGCTGGAAACACTGAAAAATCCAGAGAAGCATGTTAATAAACAAACCAGATAAGGCTCTGAGAAATGCACGATTTGAGTATGAGGCAGACTGTTAATACATACTTGCACACAAGTTCTTTTGGAGAGGCTCCTCAAAGCACCATGCCTAAAGCTGGCTAAAATATGCTTTGCAGTTTCACATCACACAACAGATAGCACAAATATCCTTCAGCACACCTTAAGCAAAGACTTCGCGCATAATTTCCTCTCTTCTTGCTTTATTTCTACAGACATTTCTGGTGATGAAAAGGACATAGTCTTCCTCATTGACACCTCTGACAGCGTCAGGCCCGATGGGCTGGCTCACATTCGGGATTTCATCAGCAGAATTGTTCAGCAGCTGGACGTTGGGCCAAACAAAGTGCGGATTGGTGTGGTGCAGTTCAGCAATAACGTCTTCCCTGAGTTCTACCTGAAGACCCACAAGTCCAAAAATGCTGTCCTGCAAGCCATCCGCCGCTTGAGGCTTAGAGGGGGATCCCCTCTGAATGCTGGAAAAGCCCTAGACTACGTGGTGAAGAGCTACTTCATCAAGTCTGCAGGGAGCAGGATAGAAGATGGAGTGCCCCAGCACCTCATTCTCATCCTTGGAGACCGGTCCCAGGACGATGTGAACAGGCCTGCTAACGTGATCACATCAACAAGCATCAAACCTCTGGGGGTTGGAGCCAGGAATGTGGACAGGAACCAGCTGCAAGTCATTACCAATGATCCTGAGCGTGTGCTTGTGGTGCAGGACTTCACAGGACTCCCAACTTTGGAAAAGAAGGTGCAGAGTATTCTTGAAGAGCTTCCAATACCTACAACAGAAACCCCTGGGTTTCCAGGACCTGGTAAGACTCCTGTTCATCCTGTAGACTTCTCTGGACAGAGCACAGATAAAATTTGTTTAATGTTTCCATATGAAATGTTTCCATACTAACACCTTTTGAATCCCAACCCTTTAGTTGCATTCATTTAAGCAACACTCAGAAGATGACTTTGTTGAGTGTATGAAAGAATAGAATTAAATTTGAAGTAAGATGAGGGTGCCTTATCACAAAACCAAGAAATGTTGTATGAAGTGTAGTAAATGTTGTATAAAACCTTTCTTCTTGTATGTGTATGTAGTTATGGAATGGTTTGGGTTGGAAGGAACCTAAATGATAATCAAGTTCCAACTCCCTGCCGCGGGCAGGGACACCTTCCACTAGAGCAGTTTGTTCTAAGCCCCATCCAGCCTGGCCTTGAACACTGTCAGGGATGAGGCAGCCACAGCTTCTCTGGGCACCCTGTGCCAGCGCCTCAGCACCCTCACAGGGAAGAGCTTCTGCCCAATATCTAATCTAAATAAGAGAGAAACACAATGCCATTTCATAAAGCACTAAGCATCATAGTATGAATGCTGCAAACAATTATTAACAGCTGTGTTTTCTCTGTAATCTTTCCAGGAGGAAAAAAGCAGGCTGACATTGTGTTTTTGCTGGATGGCTCCATTAATCTGGGGAGAGATAACTTCCAAGAAGTTCTCCAGTTTGTCTACTCTGTGGTGGATGCCATTTACAGGGATGGTGACTCTATCCAGGTAGGACTGGCCCAGTACAACTCGGATGTCACTGATGAGTTTTTTCTCAAGGACTACTCCACCAAACCTCAGATTTTAGATGCCATCAACAAAGTCATTTACAAAGGTGGACTAGTGGCAAACACCGGTGCAGCCATCAGACATATCCAGGCAAAGCACTTTGTGAAAGAGGCTGGCAGCAGAATCGACCAGAGAGTGCCCCAGATTGCCTTCCTTGTCACAGGCGGGAAGTCCTCAGATGATGGGCCAAGTGCCTCCTTGGAAATCACACAGAAAGGCGTCAAGGTGTTTGCAGTAGGCGTCAGAAACATTGACCTGAAGGAAGTCAGTAGGTTGGCCAGTGAGAGTGCCACGAGCTTCCGAGCATCCACAGCCCAGGAGCTGTCTGAGCTCAACGAGCAGGTTCTAGTTACGTTGGAAGCTGCTATGGAGGAGAAACTGTGCCCAGTAACGGACGTTACAAGAGGTAAGTGCCATCCTCTGGTAATGTGCTCAGGCCATTCCTGAGGGTGGCTTTTAATATCCAGTGATGTTGATGGACTTGTCCAGCCTTCTCTTCTGCTTTGCCTATAGCCTGAGGTGTGGCATGAGCTCAGATCTCCTCCATGAGCATGGTGGTAGGCTTCAAACCTTAGGTATGAGAGCTGCCTATTCTTGTGCTTCAGCCTACTATATGTATAATAAGACAATTGGGCTTCTTGGCCATTCAGTCCCTGGCATGCATGGTGTGCTGGAAATCAGAATTTCTCTTTCCCACTTGATCTCATGACACGTATATGAGAAAAAGCCAGGGCATGTGTGGTTGTAGTTTTAGCTAAAATTATCCTAAGAAGGAATCCTATGATTTAGCTACTTCAAAAGCCAAGTGAGGGGGATTGGGGTGAGTAAGCGAGCTGGTATTGCTTTTGGACAGGATCCCAGCAGCTGGCTTAACTTACTACAGTACGGCAAGTCCTGCTCCCAGGATAACTGATCAAAGCTCAGCTCTCTGGCTTTTGAGCAGGGATGTCTTCTGAACCTCTGGAGAAGCTGAAGAAGAGCCACAGCAGCCCTGAGCTGAGTGAGCGTCACCTCCAGCCAAGATGAAAAGCTAAGCACAGGGAAAAGCAAACTGCTGCTGGTGGTAACCATGATTGCAGTGACACTGGAATTAATACTAAAGAAAATTCAAACAGGGGCAGAAGACATTAAATCTGAATGAAAGGCATCCAGCAGCCTGATCTCCCAGTGCTGCGGACCAATGGGCAACTCAGTGGCTGCAGGGTGGCTCCAAGCCCGTGCTAAATATTCCTGCAGTGAAGCAGACAATGCAGACTCCTGTTGGGCTTGTCTTGGTCAGCTCCTCCCAGTGCTAAGCAACAAGTGCATGGGAAAACATCAGATAAAATCAATGAAATGCAGATTTTCTCAGGTTATAATTACTGAGATGAAAGGAAATAGAAGGCACTTGCGGATCAAATGTTGTCAGTGCCTGATGCAGAGAGAGTCTTCCTCTAAGGACTATGCCAATGGCAGGGGGTTGGAACTAGATGACCCTTGAGGTCTCTTCCAACCCAAACTACTTGGCGATTCTAAGACTTAACAGAACAATCAATTGGGAAAGCTCTTACTTGAAAAATAATTACATTGCTCAATGGCGACGTTCTCTGTTTGCATTTCCCTTTCAGATTGTGACTTAGATGTGATACTTGGCTTCGATGTCTCAGATGTTGGGCCTGGCCAAAATATATTCAATTCCCAGAGAGGTTTGGAGTCCAGAGTTGAGTCTGTGCTGAACAGAATAACGCAGATGCAGAGGATCAGCTGCACTGGCAACCAGGATCCCAATGTCAGGGTAGCCATCATTGCCCAGTCTCGGGGGGGACCCGTGGAGGGTCTGGACTTCTCTGAGTACCAGCCTGAACTTTTTGAGAGGTTTCAGGGCATGCGAACCCAGGGGCCCTATTTCCTCACAGCTGATACACTGAGGTCCTACCTGAGCAAGTTCAGATCCTCGCCCGCCAGCAGCACCAAGGTAAGACAAAATGAAGGCCACTGGGATGGTGTTGGCCAGGAAAACTGACCTCTGATGTATTATAATTGGTAAAGCAACTGTGAATTCATGATAAATAAAAAACATTCATTAAATAAATGTATTCATGATAAAGTTGGTGACATAAGCACCACTAGTTTCCTATGCATTGTCAAGGTCCTTTCCTGACAATTGCTGAGCATTGCTGCAGCCAGTAGCCGTGAGCACTGCCTGGCTGCATACTATTGCTTTCCAGGTATTTCCCTGTTTGTGCTTTAGCAACGTACACCTGCGTGTTATGATGTACAGAAACCTAGCACAGAAATGCAAAGCTTCATAGGCTGGAAAGGGTGTAGCAATTCCCCCATATCCTCTCAGATGAAGCATCCCTTGGAAGAAGGCCCTTCAGGTTGCATGTTGATTGTGTTTCATACTCAAAAAGTTCTGGGTCCTGATATAAATTTGTTTCTCTTCCAGGTTATAATCCATTTTACTGATGGTGTAGATGATTCGATAGAAGAGCTGGAGGCCATGTCATCTACTTTGCATGCAGAAGGTAACTTTTTTACTCTTCAGGGCAGTGATTATAATCCATGCTAATATTTGGCCCATTTTACCACCTTTTCTAATGAATCCTCTAGCTTTAGATAGTAATGAATAAGGATTTCATGATTTCTACATGCACTTGCTGCTCTGCAGAGCACTCACCCCATCACACAGCTCCTTCTGATTCTCCCTCTCAGGTGTCAACGCTCTCATCTTCATTGGGCTGGACCGAGTGAGTGATTTTGACAGAGTGATGCAACTGGAGTTTGGTCGTGGGTTCACCTACAACAGACCGCTCCGAGTCAATCTGCTGGACCTGGACTTCGAGCTGGCAGAACAGCTCGTAAGTGACTTGGCATAGGCAGGGTTGCCTTGTAATGCTGGAGGAAAGCTGACCCTGGATCTCCTGTGGGGCTGAGCCAAGGCTGAATGACACCCTGCTGGCTCTGGTCCTCTCCCCACCCTGCCTCACATCAGCGCTTCTTACAGATGCCACAGCAAGGAAAGCTAAGAGCAGACCATGGTGCTGCCTGGTCTTGTACCATGCCTGAAGCACTACTCCAGCCAAGGCTACAGCGCTTGCGATTAGGTTGAGTGGGATGGGATAAGATGCCATCAAAACCTGGTGTGCCAAAAAGCCTGCCCTCCACCTACATTTATATTGTTGGGTTTTTAACCTTGCGGGTAACGCACTGTCATGGCTTGTCAGTGCTAAACCTCTTGCAGAAGCCCTGCTTTCTAGGTTTCTTTCTCCAAGTTGATAAACTGCCTGTATTTCAGGCACACTTTTACCAGGTGAAGGAGTTATCCTTTCTTCTTCTGCTTCTCTCCAATGTATGAAGTCCCTCTCAAGTTTGTTGGGTAAATTTGCTTGGTATGTCCAGTTCCTCCCAACTTCACATCTGTTACCGGCATCATTAAGCTTCTTTTCCGGTAGATTTAATAAGATTGGGCTTAACTGCTGATTCCTGTGGTATCCTTGCTGGGCCCTTCTCAACAAATCAGCATGCAGCCACTTTGGAGTAAACCTTGGGTTTGGGGATCACAGCTAGTCCTCAGCCTATCCCCAAGTAATTCAGTTGCCTAGGAAATCCTTTCAAGATGTAAATGTACAAAGGTGGCAGGAAGCATTTGCAGCCAGCAATGTACTTGGCAAAGAAAATGATTTTTTTCCTTCCTATAGGATGATGCAAAATCAAGCTGTGATTTCTCTGAATCCCTTTCTGTCTTTCTGTCTTCTTTTCTTCTCATTTGTTGGGTGCTCACAAACTGCTCTCAGCCTGCAGGTCGCTGTCCAAGTATTCCCTGCAATGACCTTCTTATGGGCTATTCCACAATGTTTCTTAGGAGATGAGATTGCTCTCTTCAGTACCGGCACTGCTGTGGGGACTGAGCTAAGTGCTCTCTACAGATTATGCCCCACACTGTTCCTATTTGAACCCTTGCCTCTGATGTCCAAAAGAAAATTGACTGCTGCTTCCTAACTGTGCAACCTATCCAGTCTGCCAACACACGCCTCCTTCTCCTGGTATGCTGTGGGTGTTTCAGGGCAGAGAGACCCCAGAATGCTACCAGACTGATGTTAAGCTTGGCACAGGAGCAACTACACAGACTCAGGGGCTTGTAGGAGTTATGGTGCTGGTACTCTGCCAAGTTTTAACACCTTGTTGTTGTCTCGTGTGCATTTGGCTGCAGGACAACATCGCAGAGAGGACTTGCTGCAAGGTCCCATGCAAGTGCTCAGGGCAGAGAGGGGACAGAGGTGTGCTGGGCCCCATAGGACCAAAGGTAAGTCATTTACCTGGGGATGAAGGGTGTTTTCATGCAAGGTCAGTGTCCACTATGGTGGTGATGGGTGGGTGTTGTGCAGGCTGCATACATTGTAATGGGTGATGCTAACATGAAGCTCATCTCCATTTGTCTTCCATTTTAAAGCTGGCCCTGGGCCATGCATAGTGTTTGAGAGCTGCTCTCCTCCATCCCTAACAGCCTCTGTGTTGTAAAACAAGGAGGGGGTGAAGTGTCTTGTGAAAGTATTTAGGGATGTCAAAAGGAGATGGTTTCTCTCATCAGCTTGTTTACACAGGTGACCAAGCATCCACTTTGTGCAAATCTGGGGAAATCTTGAGTATCAGTTTAGAGGGAGATCATATGAAAGAAATGCAGAATCCTCTCTGTTGTCTTCTAGGGTGCCACTGGTGATCTTGGCTACGGAGGCTATCCTGGTGATGAAGGAGGACCGGTGAGTGATTGCGCCTGCTCTGTACAGTACTGCTCAAATAAAGGATCTCCACCTCGCCACAGTGGAGGCTTTTTCACTAAATACTTCGTACTCAGGATGTGGGCTTGGATTAGAAGAGAAAGCAAGCAGAACTTTGTGTTTTCCCACCTGATGGCCTGAGTTGTTGGTCACAGTTCCTCCTGGGTCAGTAAGGAGCAACTTGGGAAGTGAAGAAGGCATGATGGGTGCAATAGCTCCTATTATTTGACGTGATGCAGCTGTGTGCTGTTCCTCCAAGGCAGGTAGGATTGCTTGCAGCTGGTCCCAAACACCTCTGAGCAGGGCACAGTGATTACGAGCACAGTGAAAACCCCAACTTCATTAAAGCTGCAGTCTGCCAAAGTTACCTATACCCAATGCAGCTGAGAGATTTGAGTTAGCCCAAGAATGAGACCAGGAAGGGGTGTTTTGATCCATCACGGTGGCAGACAGTGTGAGTCCTATGACTTCTTACTAGCACTGCTTCATCCAAGCTCTTGATGAATCCCACGTCACTCCTGGAATAAACAACTCCCCACGCATTACGCCCAGGAGGTGAAGCTGAGGCCATGGGGCTGGTGGTGCTCATTGCTTTGCCAATAGCACAGGCAGGGCCAAATGCTGCTGTCAGATATCATGTGCAAGGCAATGTTTTCGTGAGGCTCTAAGGTTAGGAGGGGGTTAGACATCTTTGCAGAGTTCTGAGGGGTTTATCATGTTTTATTTTTAAGGAGAAGTTTTGTAGTTTTGTAAAGCTCTTTCATAGCTGAGAGCCTGGGAGGGATGTTTCTCAGGGATGAAGGCTTGGAGTTGGTCTGTGCATGAGGAAGGTTGTGGGCAGGAGATGGTGGGGTTGCTGGGCATTGGCCTTTCGAAGCCTGATCCTAAGTTTAGTTCTGTGCTTCCAAGCCACCTCCTGTGCTTGCTGATGGGTACAGTTAGCTGAAGAAACACACTTAGCAGGCAAACCCTGACCGTTGTGTTTTCCCTTCCATGCAACAGGGTGAGCGTGGACCTCCTGGTGTGAATGGGACACAGGGTTTCCAGGGATGCCCTGGGCACAGAGGAACCAAGGTATGTGCAGAAGTGGCCTTCCTGGAGCAGACCCAGAGACCAGTTGGTGAGAGTCCACCAAGGGCAACTCCTGCTGCTTTCGGATGTCACACAAGAGCTGCTACATCCACCTGAGTGGTGGTGTCCTCCTGGCCAAACACCAAGGCTTCCAGCTGGTGTCGTGGCTTTAGCATTGCTGCGAAGAACAGAAGGGCAGCCTCGCGATGAAGGCTCAATCTGCAAACAAGGCTGATCTGTTTTGTGCAGGCTCTAGGGGAAAGATGTGAGAAGAGCTGGATCTATTCTGAACACTAAGAAATGTGTGTCTTGGCCCAGGAGTGGGATGGTGTGTGGATGGAAATCTGTTGAGGAGGAGGCAGAGAAGTGAGCCATGGCTGCTGCTTTTAGGAAGAACCTTGAGCAAATGGTTCAGGACAGCAGCCACAAAACAGAAAAGGTAGTGAAATCTGTCATATTTATGGGAAATACTCAGCAATGTTAAGGGAATGTTTCCTATCATTTTCCTTGACCACAGAATCCTCTGGAAGGGCACAGAGGAGTGCATGAACCAAGCCCATTGCAGCTGAGATACTGAGTTTCTTCAAAAAGCTGCTCAGCCTTGGACAAAGGCACCAAGACTGGGTCTGGATTTGTATAAAAATAGGGGCAGGGAGAAAAGGAAGTCAATGGACCAAGAATTTTGGCTAAGGAGTAAGCTGTTTTATTGGATCAGCTGGCTAAACCCCATGGTGCATGTATTTTATCTTGGCATGAGTGTTGAGGAGGCAGCTGAGGAAGACATGAGAGAAATAAGGGACAGCCGAACCCTGGTGCAGCAAGCCCTGCTCTCGTGCTCTGGTCCTGGCTCTGGGTCTGCCCCCATGCCCAGTCCCCCTGCCCTGCTGCTCCCCCTGCCCTGCTGCTTCCCACAGTGGTGAACTGGGTAAAAGTGGAGTAACTCCCTTTTCTGGTCTCTTCAGGGTTCTCGGGGATTCCCAGGAGAGAAGGTATGGAGCTATCTCCTCATGCCACAGCAGTGAGCGTAAGCATATGGACGGTGTCCTCCTCCCTGTTCCCCTTTCCCATAGTGAGCACTTGCCCCTCGCATCTCTTCCACAGGGTGAACTGGGGGAAATGGGTCTGGATGGCATTGATGGAGAAGAGGTTAGTGATTTTAGTTGTTTTTTTATTTATAATGAGATATTTTGGTGAAGCATCTGAGGGACACCTTGAAAGCGACAAATATCCTAAAGTGTTTTTCTTTACTAGGGAGACAAGGGTCTGCCTGGCTCCTCTGGAGAGAAGGGATACTCCGGAAGGAGGGTAGGCTCTTATCATGTTTACAACAGGGCTAAATGATGGTGAAAAAGAGGATTTGGGCCGGGGGAGATGGAAAGCCACCGTGCTCTCCTCGGGGCAGAGGTGCGCGGCAGCAGAGGTACTGAGCGCCGGCGAGGCTTGCTTTTTGCTAACTCTCTGTCTCCTCCCCCAGGGTGACAAGGGAGTTAAAGGCGAACGAGGAGAACGCGGTGACCATGGGCTCCGTGGAGACCCGGTAAATAAATACTGCTGAGGTATCTCCTTGGTTTCCCATGCGCTTTCCACCAGTCCTGGGCTCATCAGCAAGCATGCACTCAGGCTTAGAAATGCCACTGGACAGTGACAAGTCCAGCGACAGAGCAGGGACTCAGGGGTGATGTGGATAACACAGGCCTCTTGACACCAACCTGTCAGTCACTGTCTCATTATATTGAAATCTCCCTTCATTCTCTCTTTCAGGGTGATTATTTCTCAGCTAAAAAGCTGTGTCTGTGTGAAAACACAATAATATTTTATCTAATTCAGTCAAAAAAAAAAAGAAAAGTTGGCTCTGAACCATGGCAAAGCAGTTTGATACCTGATTTCCATGTCCCACTTACACAGATGTTTCTCATTGCTCTATTGCTTTCAGGGGGATTCAGGAGCTGATAATACTCAACGAGGACCCAGAGGCCAAAGGGGTGAAATTGGACAAATGGTAAAGTTTCTTAGTTGTCTTTTGCTGTGTTGGTTTTTACAATAGGATAGGACATAGAAAGTAAGAAGAAAGGATGTTACCAAAAAGGTGCAGGGTTCCTAAACCCATTGGGCCTTGCCAGAAGGAATACTTTTCCGCTAGAAAAAGTTGTTTTGCAACCTTTCTTTGGGAACACGTGGGCTTAGAAGATGTTTTCTGTGAAAAGTTATCGTTATTATTTTTATACAACGCCTTTGGGGGTGTTGTCACTGGAAACAAGTTTGTACTTGGAAATTGACTTCATATGTTCCTGTGGGTCGGAACACAGAAGTGTTCAGGTGATAACAGGTCTGATACCAGTCCTGATTCACCTGGAACCTTTGGGAAAAAGTTTCACACACTTGGAAAATGTTCAAACCCCATTGTTTTCTTACCAGCTGATAATAAAAATTTGTCTTAAATGTCAGGAGGTATTTACCAAAGAACTGAAATGTTGGCTTGCGCTAGCTCAGAAACTGGATGTAAAGCCTCTGTGAGCTGTTAGAAGGATTTCCACTGATGTGGGAGTATTGAGTAACTTGTATGAGAGCATGAAAGATCAGTTGTGTGAGACTTGAACCTATTTCCCCAGGGCTGTTCATCTCAGGGCTCTCACTTAAGTTTTGCTTCCCCCTTAGGGAGAGCCAGGACCGGTGGGGCTGGATGGCCAGGATGGTGAAGTCGGAAGGCAGGTGAGCTCCAGACCCACACTTAGAAGGGGCCTAGCTTAAACCAACAATGACATTTTCCATCGCACCTTCCCGTGTATTTTGTTTCATAACTATCAAGATTTTAATCTAAATAAAACCCTGAACAAATAAACCCCCCCGATAAAACTCAAAAGAAAAATGCCTGGTTTTTTCCTGGCCTATAGACTTTAAAGGTCTAATCTGAGTTGTTCCCATGCAAGTAACTCAGTGCTCAGACCAGTGATGCTACATCTCACTGACTCTGGCATAGACATCTGGCATGCAGGTGTGAGGGAGCAACTCACCTATGTGGTGAAGAGTTGGGGGATGCAAGGGAGGAGAGAACATGCTTTGATACAAGACAGTTCTCTCCCTCTCTCCTCAGTAGTTTAAGCTATTCAAATGTTATTTTGGACTAAGAGAAGTAGCAATACATGGATCTAAAAGCAACAGAGAAATGTGTGCTTATGTACTTGAGTAACAAGTCTCATTGTTTCTTTGTCTGCAGGGTATGGCAGGACGAAGGGGACCGATAGGAGTTAAGGTAAGTGGTGATGGGAGCAACACATGGGGCTCCTGCCATGCCACCAGCCAGGCAGCCGTGGCACCCAGAGACATGCTAAGAGAGATACAGGCTTTGCTTCTTTCTCTCTGTCTCCTCTCTCCTCCCAGTTTTCCCCCTCTTCCTCCGGCTCATCTACCTGTATGCTCCTTGCTGGATTCAGTGCAAACCCAGCCATCCATGTGCCTGGGGCTGTCCGTCCTCTGCAGCGTTCCCTGGCCAGATGCTTTGTCTCAGCTTGCTGCTGGAGTAGTGTAATGGGGCCAAAGCATAAAGGAGATTGATGCCCGCTGATTGCAGGAGGTGAATTAACCCACCAGTTCTGTGCTTATTCTCTGCTATAACCATATTCTGAATAAACATCCCAGACAGCTGTCCTTCCCTGCTCTTTATGCAGCTGTAAATGCCCTGAGATCTCCTGAGCCTCTCCTTAGTGTTGACCACATTTCCCCACGCTAACCTGCGTTGTCCTGTTTTGCACTTCAAGGGTACCAAGGGCTCGCCCGGTCAAGCAGGGCCAGCTGGAGAACAAGGCATGAGAGGGCCACAGGTCAGTGAGCTTATATCAAAGGAAATGTTTTACCTTGTGATGCTGTTGCATTATTTCCTCAAAGCCTCTTCCTCAAAGAGGCTCAGTACTGGGACTGTTGGGATTTGGGTATTTTTGGGTGTACTGTGGCCTGTCTGTCCTGTCCAGCGATACCGAGCCGTCCTGTTCATACCACCCAAGCTGTGACATGTTTGACAACCATCTTTCGAGTGCATTTGCTTTCCTTTGCGACCTGGGATAGCACTGGTGTGTTTCTGCCCATGTGTGTGACACAGCCTCTCTTTTCTCCCCACACAGGGTCCTCCCGGCCAGCTTGGCACGCCAGGCATCAGAGGAGAACAGGGTGTTCCTGGACCCAGGGTAAACCTTTTTGCTGCTTCTCAGCCATTGACCCAGCTATACTCAGCAAGAACATCTCACTGAGCTAATGAGATGCAGCCAATGTGTCTTCCCATTCCCACCCTTTAGGGTTCCAACTCTGTTTAACTCTCTTACAACACACTCTTCCAGTACTATTCTCTTCTCACCTTATGCTAAAGAGCTCTTGATCAAGAGTTACAGAAGAGAAAGAGTTCAAAGCAAACACAAAGGGGTCAGGACTTCAGCATTTGGTCCATTATGGTTTGTGATCTTAATTAAAGCCTGAGGTGCCTTGCAGGGCATCTCTGATGTCAGAGTACAACCATCTCACGTGCTTGCTGGGGCCCCCCGTGCGTTCATTTCTCTCTCCTGTGGCATACTCCAGCAAGACTTGAGGCCATAAAGCCAGACACATCCTTCATTTCCCCATCCTGAGCAGGACTTAGCCCCTCCTGCTTGCACCTTTCCCAGGGGGGGCTCTCTAGGGACAATATAAGTTGCTGCTGACACTTACACTGAACTGACCGGGTCCTTCAGCTCTTCCTGACTGTGAATTAGACTTCTGAACTTCCTAAGGTGCTTTGAGAGGCACCAGCCCTGGTAGTTAATACACGACTTCTATGGTCACCCAATACCCTAGTTTCTGGCACCCAGTTTTATTGACATGTTGCCAACATGCCTCTCCCTGTCTCCATTCCAGGCTGGTAGTGGACCACCAGGAACTCCAGGAGAGCGGGGCAGGATTGGTCCCCTCGGATTAAAGGTTTGTCTTCACAAGCATTGGGTATCAGCAACTAAAACAGTGATGAAAAGCTTCTGGATAGGAGTGACCTTAAAAAAACGTGCTTCAGATGAACTTCTTGGAGCAAAACCAGCTCATTTTCACTGGCTTGCATGGTGCAAAGTAGAGCAGGGTCTATGCTCTGGTTGTTTCATTAGGATCCTCTTTCATTGAACAGAGTGGGAAAAGTAATTGAGCAACTGAACTTCCCAGGTAATTTTTCAGGGCAAATTCTCAGCTGATGCTCACAAGGGAAGGTGGGTGCTGGATCCCTCCAGACCCTCCATAGGTGAAACCATGCGGTTTATGTTTTACCTCTCCAGACTCACACACACCGGTTCATTTCCATGGCAGATCCGCTGTCCTTTTGCACTGGCAAGACCTCCAGAGCTTGGGAGCTTCCCTTTTGCAGTGTTGATGAACAGTAAACCCCATCCTGTGGTGGGAGATGGCTGGCCTGTGGTGTCCCCCTAAAGAGCAAGTGTTCTGTAGCATTACTGCCTGTGCAGGTCCAGTAATGACTTTCTTCTGCAAGGACAGCTGCAGACTGGTCTGTATAAAGAAACCAGTGCTGATTGTGTGGGAAAGTCTTGGAGTTGTCTGAAGTTTCAGCACATGCTTTAACAGATGCTCCTGTTTTCAGGGTGAGCCTGGAAACCCTGGACCCAAAGGGGCAAATGGACAACAAGGCCCACGAGGAGAGATGGTAAGTATGGCCATGCACTCACATCTTTAAGGATGCCAGGCTGAGCCTTCTCCTGTGGTAAATGGGGCACAACCCTTTCCAGCAGAGGGTTTAGCTCCCTATGGACTTTGCATCCTGCATAGTACAATACGAGAGAGAGAAATCAGCTTTATGTCCTCAGCTGGTGTGAGCAGAATTTGTAACAGTAGTATCTTCAAGGAGGTGAACTGGATTCATTTGAAAAGTGATTTTTCGCATCTCAGAGATCACCCCTAAGTACACCCCTAGTATTGACTGACCTTCTAACTTGCTCCTCATTGCTGACTTTTACCTGGGTTTTGCACATCGTGTACATACTAAGCAGTTTTAATTCAGATTTGTAGTTTCAGCACCACCTTTTTGTGCTATTTTTTCTTGCAATAATTTCATCTATAGAAGCACTTCTCAAAGTCTGTGGCATAAATGGGTTATGATTGGGTATTGATGGTGCTGGATCTGTGAGGTTTAAGTGATTCTCATTCAATGCATATTAATGGATTTGGTTTTCGAATTTTAGGGTGATGATGGACGAGATGGAGTCGGTGGCCCAGGTCCTAAAGGCAGAAAGGTAGGTATATACTCAGTGTGCCCATAGGTGTATGCTGATGTACCCAACATGACTTACCATGGACAAGCAAGTAGCCCATGGCTGCAATGCGGATGGGCAAGGGCAGAGCCTAAGTGAAGTCAAATGCATACAGGGACAAAAATCAGCTCTGCATGTACTGTGATAAAGAAGTCAGGCAAGATACTTACAACCTTTCCCCTCTGCCTTTGTCTTAGTTTTGCCTACATAGATCAGCTTCTCCAAGGAGAAAGCACAATGTTTTTGCACCTTTTGGCCAGAGACCCCCATGAATGTCTGTGGGACTGCTCCAGCACCTTTGACAGCTCCTCTACAGTTGAAATTAACCCCAGAGGAGCAGCCAGACCTTGAAAAGAGTGGCTGCTTTCTTCATATTAATCATATGTGGAACAAAGTTGCAAACTGAATTTGCAATCTCACTCCCTTTTTTCTTTATCACTTAATCCCTGCAGTTGGTACAGATCTGCCTGCAGTTGGTACAGATCTCCCTGAAGAACCCTCTTAATTTGCTTAACCATATTCAAATAAACCTTTCTGTTGTTTCAGGGAGAACGCGGCTTCATCGGCTACTCAGGGCCCAAGGTACGGTGCAGCCCATGAGCTGTGCATTCATTCTCCAAGTGGTGTATCAATTACCTGTGGTCCTGTGCAGGTTTAGAGCAGCCCTTTGTGTTTCTCCCTGACCAGGGTGGACCTGGTGACCGCGGTGTTGCGGGAGGCTCTGGCCCTAAAGGAAACAGAGGTCGCAGAGTAAGTGGGACCATGGCACATTCCCTTGTGCATGGACAGTCTGGAAGATGTATACATCTTTTCCAAGCTTTGACACATGCTCCTGGGACTTCTCTGCTTTTTCTTTCTAGGGAAATTCAGGAGAACCTGGGGCACCTGGTCAGAAAGGAGAGGTTGGATACCCTGGACCATCTGTAAGTGTTCATTGCATTGCTGATGGAGCCTCTTGCTTCCCTCTTTGAGAGGTTCTTCGTTGCTTCCTTGAGAAACATGGTAGTCCCTGTTGGTATCAGGGGTTGAAAAACATGCCCATTGCCATCTCCTTCTGATTTCAAGTTGGGCAAATTCCTCTTTTATTTGTCATGGATGTGTCTATGTAAATTCCTAACTAGCTGTTTATAACTGATAAATATTCACCCATCCTCAAACTGCAGTGCACAGCAGAAAGCAAAACCCTATAGACAGGCTCTTATCAGGAACTAGGACTTCCCCATGGCAAACATGCCACTTCATACTACTCCTAGGAAGTGCTCAGCCCTTTGTCATGTATCACCCCACACAGGACATGGTCTGTGACGAAATGTGGCTGGCACAGAGCACCCTAGAAAGGCCAAGATGACTTGGCTTGCTTTGCACATGAACCTGGAGCATTGTAAGTGTCCCATTTGGGTTTGACCTCAACTGGGTTTACTCCTCACATGGGGAGAAATGTGAGGAAACACCTGAAAACAAGCAGGTTTTCCCTTAGTTTCTCCATGAGCCATGGTTAACTAATTATTCCAGCTGGGTACAGGGGGCACCCTGAAAATACACACTGCACTCAGTTTCTCTTTATTTCTTTTAAACAGGGACTTAAGGGTGACAAAGGAGAATCCAGAGATGTAAGTGCGGCATAAGTTCCTTCTTGTACTGAAATACTCTTTTGTTGGCTGTGTCACAGATCTCTTTTTTTCCCTTTTCTCTCCCTCTTTCATTCTATTTTTTAAAGCAATGTGCGCTTGTGCGGAACATCAAAGACAAATGCCGTGAGTACATCAGTGCTTTGCTAAATCCCTGTTTCTACCTTTATATGCCTGTCATGTTACACAAATGTCACTGACCAAACTCCTTTCTTTCCTTTTCTGTCCCACAGCTTGCTGCTATGGTAAGTCATCTTCAACCCCAGTGTGACTGTATGCCACAATTGTTCTCTCCACATATGTGGTATGATAATTTACCCCTGCTGAGGACATGGTCCTTGCACCTTGACAGCTATCTGGAGCATTGTTTGTTCCCAACACACGATTTTGGCAGGTCCCAAGGAGTGCCCTGTCTTCCCAACTGAGCTGGCCTTCGCTATTGACACCTCCTCGGGTGTCGTGAGGGAAGTTTTCAACAGGATGAAGCAAACCGTGCTCAGAGTGGTCAACAATCTAACCATTGCTGAAAGCAACTGTCCTCGGGGTGCCCGGGTGGCTCTGGTCACCTACAACAATGAAGTCACCACCGAGATCCGCTTTGCTGATGCCAGGAAGAAATCAAGCCTCCTCCAGCAGATCCAAAACTTCCAGGCGACCCTGACCACGAAGCCACGCAGCCTGGAGACCGCCATGTCCTTTGTGGCCAGGAATACATTCAAGCGTGCCCGAAGCGGCTTTCTCATGAGGAAGGTGGCTGTCTTCTTCAGCAACGGGGACACAGGAGCCTCTCCACAGCTCAACGACGCTGTGCTCAAACTCTACGATGCCGGGGTCATGCCAGTGTTCCTAACCAGCCGACAGGACCCGGTTCTCACCAGAGCTCTGGAGGTTGGTGGTCATGCACCGTTTCTTTCATTTCTGGCTTATAAGCTCAGTCTGGTTTGCTGGGGACATTGACAGTGTTTCCTCCTACAGGCAGTGGGTGGCTTCTGCAGTCTTTTCAGGTGCTTTGTGCTGAGAACGTGTTGCTGAGCAAACTCACCCAGCAAGAAGGTCTTCCCTGTGAGGGTGCTGAGGCGCTGGCACAGAGTGCCCAGAGAAGCTGTGGCTGCCCCATCCGTGGCAATGTTAAAGGCCAGGTTGGACACAGGGGCTTGGAGTAAGCTGCTCTAGTGGAAGGTGTCCCTGCCTGTGGCAGGGGGTTGGAGCTGAATGAGCTTTTAGGTCCCTTCCAACACAAACCATTCTATGGTTCTGTGTCTATTAGGAAAGAAATTCAAACCACAGCGCATGCTGTGAAAGGCTACTGAGGTTGTGATGATCAGTTGTTTCCCAGATCATGAGTCCAGCAAGCCAGGTGTGGTATGAAACAGAAGTAGGGGCAGTCCCCATAGCGATAAAAGTCTGACAGAAAGGCAGAGGGTGGGAAGTATCTTAGCTTTGCTGACAGAGGGAGAGTGGATGCACCAAGTTTGAAAGCAACAAAGAAAACCCAGATGAGCATGCTGAGCACTGGTTCAAGTGCTTGACCCTTTTCTTGGAGGTTTATGTCTCCAAACTATTCTCACTAACTGGTGTTGGAGGCATTAAAGTCCTCTAAATGGGATCCACCAAAAGAAGCGTGCTGAGTAGAGAATCTTTTAGAGTTGTGGATTGCCTTCCCCTGCTCTGAGCTGAAAACAACAGAAGGCAGCATTACTAACACCGTGTTTTTCTGTTTGCATCTAACCAGATCAACAACACAGCGGTTGGACATGCAATTGTTCTGCCAACCAGCGGCAGTCAGCTGAATGAAACTATCCAGAGGCTCTTGACTTGTCACATTTGTCTGGGTAAAGCATCCTGTTTCTCCTTTAGACAGTGCCAAATCCTTCTGATCACGCAGCAGTCGGTTGTCAGTGGTGCCAAAGGGAAGCCCAGTTGGGAGTCAGCTCTTTTGCTGCTGAAGACAAGGAATTCATATTCTTAGGCTGAGCAGGAAGCACTGGCATTGTGAATGAGGATTGCTGGGCATTCTCCTCTTTGTAAAGGGAAGCTCCTTTTTTTGGCTGGTTCCGAGTTTTACAGCCCAAGTAGCAATAGCTAAACGCTATAAAATATGGCCTTCTGCCATTTATGACAGAGTGCTGCAGGGATCCCTTTGGACAAAGGAGCATGTAAAAACAGTAAATGCATGCTTAAGTGTGTTTCAGGATGAAATGACTTTGGTGTCAAGTAATGGACCAGTGAATGGTCAAGGCTTGATAGTACTTCATATGACACAAGATTTTTACAATAAGAGAGGGCTATCTTCAGTTCCTCCAGGTTAATCCTATTATTTTTCTTCCCTAGATGTGTGTGACCCTGATCCCATCTGTGGTTTTGGTAGTCAGAGACCTGTATTCAGAGACAGAAGGGCAGCTCCAACAGATGTGGACACTGACATAGCCTTCATCATCGATAGCTCAGAGTCCACCACTCCTCTGCAGTTCAATGAGATCAAGAAGTACATTTCCCACCTTGTAAGTAACCTGGAAATCAGCTCTGAGCCAAAAGTATCTCAGCACCATGCAAGAGTGGCAGTTCTCCAGCAAGCTCCTTATGAATATGAAACCAACTCAAGCTTCCCACCAGTAAAAACTGAGTTTTCACTGACTGATTATGGGTCCAAAGAGAAGATCATCAATTATCTACACAACCAAATGACCCAGCTCCATGGCACAAAGGCTATAGGAAATGCAATTAAACACACAATGTCTCATGTTTTTGAAAGTGCACCAAACCCTCGGGATATAAAAGTCATAGTTCTGATGATGACCGGAAAAGTGAATAAACAAGAACTTGAGTACCTGCAGAAGGTTGTTACTGGTGCAAAATGCAAAGGGTACTTCTTTGTTATCTTGGGCATTGGCAGGAAGGTGGATGTTAAGAATATCTATAACCTAGCTAGTGAGCCAAACGATGTGTTCTTCAAATTGGTCGATAAACCAGGAGAACTTCATGAGGAGCCCTTACTGCGCTTTGGGAGACTGCTGCCATCTTTCATTAGAAGTAAGTATCACATCCTGCAGCCAACGTGTGACTGAAGGGGCAATATGTGACTTCAGAGGCGTTAATCTGCCAGGTTTGGCCTACCTGCCTGGTTGGGTGGGCGCTGGCCTGACCCGCTGGGCAGTGGGTCCCATGCAGTTAAGTCTCTTTTTATGTGTTCTGTACTGTTTGGTCTGTTTGCTCCTGCTCATAGGTCTGCTTAGTTGAGTATGTCTGGATTTTGTTCACTGTTGATTTCCTAGCCTATCCTATGCAGTCTGCTGGCTTGCCAAGTAGTGTATGCAGTTCTGTCTTGTTTGACTTAATCCTGCCTGGCTTGCCAGTCACATCTGCAACATGTCCCATAGGTCTGGTCTTGCTGGGACTCTTGGTCCTCTGCAGCCTGCCAGCACTCCCCCTGCGCTCCCTGAACACCCAGCAAATCTTTCTTCCCAATTTCAGCATAAGTGTCGTGTCTAGCAGACATCTGGATGGCTCAGGCTGAGATCTGAATTTGCTCTGTGCAGATTTAAGGACCAGATGAACAGGGTTCTTTGCTCAGGGACAAGTAATGCTGCTGTGTTTGGGATTGTGCCTTGAAAATTTGCATCTTGGCTTAGCCAGAAAGCCCAGGCTGGATCTCCAGCTACAGCCAACTGCTGGAGATCCTACAATAACCTAACCAGCAAGGACAAGACTTGGGCCTTTATTAAGAAAGCTAATCTTATCAAAAAAGTCCTGAAAAAAAGTCTACTGGAGTAATAACCCACTGATTCAGGAATGTCTTGCACTAAATAAGGAGGAAGCATGAGCACATCTTTCCCTGGAAATAAATGTTTAGGTTTTCTGAGTTTGCTTTTTCAGTTTACTGCTTACAGGGATCCTGGAAAATTCTGATGTTAAGTGTGTGGCTGGAAGTACCTGGTTATAAGCAAGCTGTTCACATGTGACACACATACACCCTCTGGTATCTTATAGTTACTGCTCTCGTGTTTGTAAATTGGAATAAGAATTCTTATTGTTATTACAAAAATTGGCCTTCCAGGCCAGGATGCTGCAATAGCTACACCAAATATATTCCATAGCTGTTATCAGAGCAAGCAGGAAGAGAAGAGTTGTTTCATATAGAAATAAATAAATGGAGAAATAGATGTGGTTTGGTAGGTAACCACCATGCTCAACATCAGTGTGTAATGACACCCTCTCTCTGCCTCTAGGTGACTTTGCTTTCTACCTATCTCCAGAGCTGAGGAAACAGTGTGAGTGGCTCCAGAATGATCAGCAAGCCAAGAGCCAGAGCCCCGGGCATGCTGAGCAGAGAGCAGTGTAAGCAGTGGTTTGTCTGCTAGAGAATGAGCTTTGCTAACTACTCTCTGGGGGAGTAAGGTAGAGAAAGGTAGACAAGTACACATATCATTTCAAGTTTGGATTAAATTCCATATTTAGATACGTAGTACAGAGGATATGAAGGAGGTATATGCTGCTGTCATCATGCAGGTTAGGAATTCCAGAAATGACTATTATTTGGGGATTTTCCACTCAATGAGTTATTTTCAGAGGCTGGGCTGTCCTGATATACAGGATCCATCATAGAACAGTTTCTATACAGAAGTGAAAGCTCATGTCACTGAGATTTATTCATTGCTGGCACAGAGCTGTCCTGGCTTTAGGAGGTCAAGCCCCTGGAAATCAGGCATGCTACAGATCTACTGAATTCACTCTTATGTGTGTCAAGTTGATGTGTAGACAGACTTGTGCCCCAAGTGATAGGCACTTTCTATTGCTTGGCTGTGGGCACATCTAAAGCTGACATAGACTATTGACGTCAGGGTAAGGGGATGTTCTTGCTAATGATTTCTGTGTCAAATCCTCTCCAGTTCAAAAATTCTGCTTAAACAGGGAGGGTGAAAAAGCCATAGCAGCTGCTTGTGCTTTCACAGGTACGTGGCACCCAATGTGACCATGAGCCGGATCCCCAGTGCCAGCAGCAGCACGGTCAGTGTGAGCATCAAGCCTGCTGCAGGCACCAATACCCGCACCAGAACAACCACTGCCAGCACCACAGCCCAGAGCAGAGCCACTGACCAGACCCCGGCCAGCACTGTGGTCCAGGTGAACGCCACCACCACCGTGGTCCAGGCAAGCACCATAGCCCATGCCAAAGTTGCTGGCCGTGCCACTGCCAACTCCACAGTGGCTGTGTCAGGAGGCAGGAGAAGACAAGGTATGTGGAAGGCTCTTCCCACAAGAGCTGTGCCTCTCACTGGTCTGTACCATGGTGGGTTGTGGCTTCTCTTCCTCTCTGAGGGGATTATTCCTATGGGAAATGTCACTGAGAGGCCAAATTTCCTGCTTTGGGTGCAAACCTGGAAATCTGCTCTTAGCAGGGGTTAAGGCTTTGTCAACTTGTGGTGAGGATTTTGTGCAAAACCAGGTGGGAGACATTTCTGCCTCTGAGCAAAACACAAGCAGGACATCTAAATCTGACAGTGTTCAAGGCCAGGCTGGACAGGACCTTGAGCAACCTGGTCTATGGGAAGGTGTCTCTGCCAGTGGCAGGAGGGTTGGAGCCTTTCCAACCCAAACTATTCTGTGAGTTATGGGACAATCCATCACCTGCTGCTCAGATGTCTAGTACATCTTATTGCTTTCTTTATTTATCTTGTACCATTACCCCCTTGATTAAATTTTGCTGTTTATGGTGGTTCATACCATGCTATTGTTTGAATTCTCTGACAGCTAATATAAACAGTTCAGTTAGTTTACCACTGAAACAGTGCGGAGACCTATTTGGGAATGCTAAAACTCTTTCATGTGAGCATAGCTCATGTAAAGGGGTTTTCCCATGTGTTTCTGCAAGGGGGTGCAGGCAGATCTGCACTGGCTGAATGAGAAACAAAGAATGTGTGCCATAGCACAAGGACACTTAACCAGTCAGTGAATGCATGTCCCCATGTAAATAATAAATGGAAAGCAATAAATAAAAGCAGTCAGCTTTGTTGGGTTGGACATCTGAGACAGAGAAGTCAGAACCTGGTTTGCATACACCACAACTGCCCATAGACAGGTTTATTTGCTGTGAACTGGGAAGGAGATCTTGCAGCACTGAGACACCTCTCCCCTGAGATCTTTCCTCTTCAAGTCATTGCTTAGTGTTTCTCCTGACCCTGCTTTGCAGCAAAGAGCCACGACATCCAGATCACCGATGTCACTGAGACCAGTGCCAGGCTGCACTGGGCCAGCCCCGAGCCACACAGTGCCTACATGTTTGAGATCTCCATCACCGCTGCACATGACCACTCACTCGTGCAGAAACAAAACCTGATGGGCACTGAGCATATCATCCACGGACTCAAGAGTGGACAGAAATACCTTGTCGTCATTACTGGCTACCAGAAATCCCAACCCAAAGTGACGTACACAGGGACCTTTAGCACAAGTGAGTACCTCCTGAGGAAAACACACAACATCCGTGTTTTCATTAAATGGACACAAAAAAATGGGAAAAGTCCCCACGTAAGTGATGGGAAATTGGTTGGGACCAACAATCAGAGCCCTGGCAATGCTCGGTTGTGTCACTGCAGGTCCTGCATCCCCCAGACCAGCAGCCGGAGCTGCTTGTGAAATGCAGCAAATGTGCTGCTTTACAACATGCGAGTTGACACTTCAGTGGTGTTAAATCAACACAGGTTGTGGGAGAAGTAAAGCCGGTCCCAGAGTGGGGTTTGTCTTATGTGTGCAGGAGGCTTTGCAAATTGGGTGTTGGTGGGGTCCAGATGGCATTGCTGTAAGTAATAGTAAGAGTCAAAGTGAGTTAACACAAACGAAATCCAGTCCAGCCTGACAGCACAATAAGCAAGCAAAGCTCCTTTTCCAGTCACCATTTCTATAGACACCCATCTACTTCACATATGATACTATAAAAAAAAAACAAAAAACCAGAAAAACAAATAAGAGATTAAATGCAGGGTTTAGTCCTTGGGGTATTCAAGCTCCATGCGTCCAGATCACATGTAAACCTCACCAAACACTTCGGCATGGCCAAAAGTTGCTGTGTAAGACACAGCCAAGTTGTTTGGTTGGGTTTTTTTTACTCTGGTTTGGCACAAAGGTGGCTTGGCTTGGTGCTGTGAAGAAGTTTGCATTGGTCCTGCCAGTGCCAGCATCTCAGAGCCAATTTCAGTGCCTGTGATGAGCCTTCCCATTAGTTTCAGTGGGTTTGGATCAGGTCTGAAGTCTCTTACCTTCAAGAGCAATAAACATACCTACAAAAATGTTGAGAAAAGACATCAGTGTGTATGGAAGTAATGTTTTCATGTGCTGACCTGGAGCTCTCAATGCCCAGGGAAGCTGCATTCCCACAGAGTAAACCCAGAACAAGAACAAATAGGGTAGGCAGCGGTGACACTCTTATTTGTCTATTGGCTGTGACCTAAACACTGGGTAGGACTCCCCCCCCCACCCATGCTCTCACCAGAAAAAAGCAAATGCAACCCCTCCTGTGGCTGCAGCCCCTTCCCACCCCCATGGAAAATAAGCCACAGGTTTTCCTGAGGGTACAATAGGCTGCAGCTGTGCAGAACATGGTGCAGTATGAACCATGTTCTTCTTTGTGTCACAAATGACAATCCCCAACAGCATAGCTCCTAGAGAGATGCGAGGCCGTCTTGGGAGGAGTTTGAGAGGCATGCAATGCATGGACAGTCCTTGAAGGCTGCAGGGGAGCAAGAGAAGGTCCATCATGGACTATTTGCTCCCTTGGAGAATGCCACTGTTTTCTGCCATCTCTAAGGCCAGAGGAGCAAAGCTAAACCAGCTACAGAGAGGCCGTGTCCAGCTCCTCCAAAGCCCCTCTGCAGCTGCATGCTGTGGGGTGAGTGGGAGCCCTGAGGATGCCTCTTTGCAGTCACCCCGAGGATGAGCCCTACTGCGCAGCAAAGCTGCTGCTGGGGACATCAAGCCAGTTGCCTCTAATAAACATCTCTGAGCTGTATGTGCTGGGGTGAACAGCTCCAGACCTGACTCCTACAGCCTGTATGTGCCCTGTGGAGCTGGGGCCAGTGGGTTTGGTTATGGCTGTGCTGAGGGCACTGACACAGATCCCCTTCTCCTTGGCTGACCCATCTGCTTCTGCCCCACAGAGACTCCAGCACAGCCCAAAGTGTCTGTGGCCAACATGATGCTCAACACAGAACCAGTGGAAGGTCCTGAGAGTTGTGAGTATGGGCAGTAGTGGGAGCGCTGGGCTGGGTGGGGACTCTGCCAGGACCCCACTGAGAACCTGGACACTTGCACTCATCTTTCCCTTGCCTGCTTCTAAACCCAGAGCCAACAGATCATAACAGAGATGACATCCCTGGCCATGCAGGTCTGATCCCTGTATTTGGGTCTCTGCCCCATGCTGGATCCAGAGCCCCTTGAAGTTGTTGTGAGCTTCATGAGAGATGCAAACTGGGTCCTGTTTCCATCACAGGAATGGGAGATGAGCCAGGGCCCAACCGCTGGCTACTCTGCAGGGCCAAGCTGTGCTCCATGGCCTCCCCAGCGTGTATGGATGCAGAATATCACCTGATACTTGCTCCCTCTCTCCCCACTTGGGGTGAAGAATAGGTATTGGCTCCTTGGTGTAACACACAGCTCCCAAAGAGGGTTTGACCAGAGGCAGGGATCACAGGGGAGCTAGTGTCAAACTTCTGCATAAGTCTGGCTAACCGGAGGTAAACCCTCCAGTTTCACCCCTCTGCCCATCTCCTCTTTCTCTGCTACTACTGGTAAGAGAAAACACCACCTTACTAAGTGGTAAGAAAGTGCCACTATCTAATAAACTGCCAAATGAACAAGATGTCAGTTCCCACTGTGTTGTTAATCCTGTCAACCTATGTTAACAACCCTTAATCACTGTGCATGTTAATATGTCATCTCATTGCTTTTATTGACATCTTACATTAGCATTACACTCATTGTACCGTAAGTGCCAGACTGCAACCCTTCCTCCAAGGCTCTGGAAGGGCTCTCAGCCTTCATGAAACAGCACAGCTCTGTTGCAGGCACCAGCTATGGATCTGGCATTCAAAACTCATTCCTGAATCATCATTCTTAAGTTTTTCTTTAAGCATTGCACTTGCACTGTAGCTCATTTTTTCCCTGAGGTGATGTAAGAGCTCAAGGAGATGCTGCTGCTTAATGTATTCACCAAGCAAGAGCTGCAAAGGTGCTGTTTGGGGTATGGCTGTTCATGGACCTCATGGCTGACTGGTGCTACCCCTGGAGCTTGCTGCAGCGGAGAGCTTGTGGGCTTGTGCTCAGCAGGAACCGTCTCATTTCTGCCTCACTGCATGTCCCATCATCCCACCCTTCCCATGTGTTCCCATTGGTTTGGTCTCTCTCCCTGACACTGACATCCCCTGGGAAGCCTTCACCTGGCTTGTCCCCACCAGGTGACATGCATTCCCATGGCTTTAACCCCTTGTGTGGCAGTCCTTTGCAAACAAGGTGTGTTTAGGTCTGCCTGAAGGAAAATGGATGTGCTCTGTGCTCAGTCTGTGCTTCGATGCAGACCTCTCAATCTCAGCTTCTCCTGTTGACCCACTTGCAGCAAAAGTCTCTGCTTGAGGATTTATGACACACGTCAATCTGGGGGATGCATTCCCCAGGAATGCTAATCAGAAGCTTTTCAACAGGCTAAAGACATTGAACAGGACAGAGGTTTGGGATGGGTTGTTCAGCTGAGTCTTGTCTATTCCTCTATGCAACGGGAGAGACTCGTGTGTAAATCTTCTGGTGGACCTTGGAGGAAGTCCCAAAATCTGCCCTCCTTATATAGGCAAAGCAGCTGCTCATATGGGTGGCCTTTCTCTGCTAGTAAAACTCTGGTATTTGGGCCTAATTGTAATTTCTGGACAGGAAAAGAATTTATGTTTAAATCCTCATCAAGCCTTAAAGTGTCCCAGGTGCAGCTTTGCCTTGAGAGATAAACTAAACATACTTAAGGATTCAGAGTTACTGCCAAGACAAATGGCTTTGGAAATATGTGGGAGGAGTTGTGTGAGGGTCTGATCCCATGTGCACCAGCAGGGAGTAAGGGGCTCCCAACACCTTGGTCCATGGACTTGGGGCTTGGATGCACAAGGAAGTCAAGAGTGGGGAGATGCAAGCTAGAGACTGGGGAAGGTTTGCACTCAGCAAGAGGAATCACACCAAGGAAATGCCACCAGTCCTGTACCAGGCTTTTGTTCTTTTCTATCTCTCTGCTTTTTCAGCTTTTAACCCTCTCAGAGTCACTCACCCTTTGCACCTTTTGACATGCAGATTGGCCAGACTCTTGCTTGCTGGACTTTGACATGGGCATGCAGTGCAAGGACTATCAGATTGTGTGGTTCTTTGACTACAAAAACAAGATCTGCAGCCAGGGTTGGTATGGTGGCTGTGGTGGTAATGCAAATAGATTTGAGGCCGAAGCTGAGTGCATTAGCAAATGCTTAAAACCATGTAAGTACCACATGGGGATGAATCCTTTTGTATTTGATCATATTGTCAAATGATGTTCAGATCAGAGAGAAAACTTCTTTAATATCCAAACCCGTGCACTTTCTCCTCCAGCAGCAGCAGAGAAAACCATGCAGCAGCCACCTCTTGAGAAAAGATTATCGTCAGGTAACACCCAAACCCCTCACTTATCACAAACCAAAGCAAATCCATTATTTCACCTAGACCACTTCATAGCATGCATCCACTCATGCCCAATATAAGATCACCAGTAGCATAGACTTGGTTTGCATTTGCTCCTTGACATGACCATGCCCTACCATCTGCTTTGCATGATGAAGTCCTGTTGCATGCATGTTGTCCCACCAGGACACGCTGTGTTTGCACAACCAGAGTGCAAACTGCAGCAAAATTGGTGCTTTGTGAAAGGTTCAGATTTCATGAGAAGGGTGAGGTGGCTGAACTGGTCCCAAAGCAGCTCCTATTATTGTTGCATGACCACTCAATGGCACCACTCTGTAGTGTGTCTTTGTTGAGATGTCAGACTTGCACACGTTTCACTGCATGTAACCAAGCACTTGATGTAAAATCACTCCCTGGTTCTTGGGTCTTATGTGCAGATGTCCTTTTTTGCACCAAAAGATGAAAATCCAGGTTGAGGGAGGAGCCCACAGGGAACTGGAAATGATTTCCTCAGGTTGGTTCTGAGAACAAGGGCTTGTGTTTGCAAACCTCTTGGAGACCTGGTACGGAATTAGAGGCTTGAATTCACCTGTGGTGGTTCAGCAAGGGCTGGGATGGGAACTTAACCCTAGCAAAGCCTTGCTACCAGAGCAGCCTCTCCTCCTTTTCAGGGTGCTTTGCAGAGATGGGAGGGAAATCCAGGAGTGAAGCAAGCGCTGGTACCTAACGGCAGAACTTTAATCCTTGCAGGGACATGACAGGGCTTGAAAAGGCAAATGAAAGACACCTCCCATCCTTTTGATTTTCTCAGGTATACTTTAGGCTCCTTAGATTAGATCCAGGAGCTTTTGCTATTGGCAGAGGTGCACCCTGAGTCCAGCTGTGGGTGCCCCTGCAGAAACATGCAGGGAATCAAGGAGGAGAAGGCCACCACCAGCCATGGAGAGATCCCTGGGGTGGCAGCTGCCTGCAAAAGGAGATTGCAGGGTGCCTCCAGGATGCAGACAGACTAAGATGCAGATGGACTTAGATGCAGATGGACTAAGATTCATTGGTTGCAGCCAGAGGAAGCAGTGTATGGCTTGTGCAGAAACCAGTCTCAAGCTGGGTTTTATTCTCCATGGAGCAGGGAAACCTCCCAGATGTGGTTTCCTCCAGGGGGCACATGTTTCTGCTAGCCCCATCCCATAGACCAGCCCTTCCTGATCATTGTCACATGCCTTGATGGTGTTTCCAGCAACTGCTGTTCAGACTTAAGTGAAATTTCATGAACTTGGCACCATTCTGCCCTGGGCAGATAGTCAAGAAAAGCAAGCGAGGGGCCCTGGAGGGATGCTCGTGTCTCTGCCTGCCCTGCTCTATTTACTGCTTCTTTCTTTTTTTGTCTTCTGCAAAAGCCACCAGACCCACCTCCTTTTTGAAGCCTTTTAAATGCTGTGAAAATCTTTCATTATTGAATTTTTACACCTATATAACAGATACATATCTATATATATTTTCTTTCCCATGACAAAATTAACTGTTAGTGCAGCTGAGGCACTAACCAGGCCTCAGGCCAGACTAAAAGTCCAGGCACTTTTTCTCCATGGGATGAATTAAAACCCTGGCTTATAATGGCTGTCCCCATCATCTGAACCTGACAGAGACAGTCACAGTGTAGAAACACATTTGAGGTGCCAAGTTCATTCTTTCCATCAATTCTTTGACATTTTTTGGATAAGCTTTTATTTCATTTATTGTGCTTTGGGTTTGGTTATTTGGTTTTCTTTGGAGGGAGGTTTTAGTTCAAATGCCATCCAGGGGTTCAGCCAGAGTTGTTACTGGATGGTGCTTGATGGTGCTCTGAAACTGAAGGGTGGCACCAGGCACTTGAGCAGGCAAACTGAAGGTTGCAATTCAAGTCAATTTTCAGATTCTGTGATTTCAAATTCCAGATTTGAAAACAGAAGTACAAAAAAGAAATCCTGCCTCAAAAAGCTGCATTTAGAACAGGACAATGGGCAGGAGCATCCCTTCGGACAGGTCTCCTCCCTCAGAAAGGATGTATTCCCAGCTCCTCCTCTCTAAAGAGACAAAGGATCACAGCGTTGTTCTAGCAGCATCTGTTCAGTCAGAGCATGGAGGCATTCCCGCATGCAGGAGAAGAGAGAAAAATACAATTAAAATGAGTGCTCAGAAAGGGTTTGGATGTTTGGCAGGATCTACCTAGAAGCGTACGTGTGGCTGGGCTGCAAGGTCTCTGGCACTGGCTGGGCATCTCCATGTCCATCCTGGGAGCACCTTGCTGCAGTGATCCTGGGCTCCGGGCAGCTTCCACCAGCAACCACAATTTCCTTTAAAGCAAGTCTGCCACCAGTGCTTTTGTATTGCCCGGGGCCCACTGCCAGACCTGCTTTCTAGCTGGGATTGCAGGGATAATCTTCTGTGCCTGTTTCCTGTGGAAACTTTAGAAGGGTTTAGCCTGCCTTGGCTTTCATCAGGCCCCAGAGAAACTTGCTGGCAAACTAACTCTTCCATATATTCACCCTGTATCAATATATTCTTCCTTATATTCACTTGTGGGTATCTTGGGGCTCTGTTTCTGGTTGTACAGAGACCTGACGAGATCTCTCAGCCCCCTGCAATTACTGCCTGATTGCTTTTGACTGTTGCTTGGGATGGGCAGAATCACAGAAAGGTGAACATAAAGTTATTATCTCGCAAAGTCCTGCCTTCACATGAGCGGTCCGAGGGTCACAGCCGGTTCACAAACCTTTGCTATCACTAAAGAGCTATTTCTGGGTGCCCTGTGTGATTACAAGGGGGCTCTTCACTGTTTCAGACAAGTCCTTTCATTACCTTGATTTCTGGCGCCTGGTTTACAAATAGCATGACCCTAAGACAAGATGATCAGAAGGTAATTTCAAGACTTGATTCCTCCTGCAGTCACTGCTTGTGTATATAAACTGCTTGTGTATATACACTGCTTGTGTATATACACTGCTTGTCTATATCACTGTATGCAGTGATCTAGGAAAGAAGGTGGTAAAGGAATTTATTTTATTTTAATAAATTAAAAAAGGGGCTCAAGCTGCAAATACCCTCCAATGACAGCAACTCCACACTTTGCCTTCAGTTGCTGGTTCTGCTTTACTGAATTACTGGTTTGACTCATGACTTACATTTTCACTCATGCCCACATCTGGACACAGCAGCTTGAAGCAGAAATGAGCATGATACCACAAATGTGGGGGCTCTGCCTGATGCAGGGCTCTGGTTACAAGGCTTTAGCAGGACAAACGGTGATGGCTGGTGGATTTTATGCTGTGCTGAGCAGAAGTGGAATGAGCTGCTCCTGCCTCCCTGTGTGCAGAGGGTGCTGTGTCTGTGACTCGATGGGAAATGAGGGCTAAGAGCAGAATTTGGTTTTACTTTATTTTTTTAAATTTATTTGGCAATTTCATTGTAACACATCCAGGACTTGGTTATTTGTTCCCTGATCACCAGCAAGGGATGCAGGATGCTGGGAGCTGCATGTGTAGCTGAGATTTCTCAGAGGAAGCCAGTACTTTTAATGGGAAAAGGATGGTGACAATACTTTTTCCTTGCAGCCTAGCCAGTCCTTTTCCAGGTCCCAGACCTGCCAACCCATTTCCTGCAAATCTAGGGAATATGCAGCACAGTTCCTTCGTCTCAGCATCATTCCATGGTTGCATGACAGCAAGATGTCTGAAAGCTTGTGGTTCAGGGCTGGTGACCTTGAAAGAAAGACTTTCTGCAAACAAAGAGATGGGATTTAGTTACAGGAGATGTGCAGAGCCTGTGCTGTGGTTGCCCTTTCTGAGCTTGCATGCCAGCCCTGCTTGCAGGCATTGCTCTGCTATGAGGATACTTTCAGAGAGGCCGTGGTTCACCAGGAGTGTTACTGCTGACTTCTTCTGCTCCTGCTTTTACTCACAGTCATGGACATCTGCTGGCTGCAAAAAGACGAGGGGACCTGCAGGAACTTTGTGCTTAAGTGGTACTACGACCCCGCGACCAAGAGCTGCGCCCGCTTCTGGTACGGCGGCTGTGGAGGCAACGATAACAGATTCAACACACAGAAAGAATGTGAAAAGTTCTGTGTCCCTGGTAAGCAGCAAACCTGCAGCTGGGGAGGGCTTGGCCACGTCCCTGGGCTAGTGGACGGTGACCCTGCCTGTGGCAGGGGGCTGAAACTGGGTGAGCTTTAGGCCCAAACCAGTTTGTGATGCTGAGATTTCCAGCCCAGTGCATGGCTGTACTGAGTTTGCTTGTGGTGCTCTGGATTCCATGGCAGGTTCTGGCAATGAACTCTTTTCCCTTCCCTTAATATCCGGCACCTCCTCATGCATGGAGTAACTGCATTTATTTTCTCTTTTTCCATCAAACCCTTTCAGGTAACGTCAACCCTGGTGTGGTGACAACAATAGAAACATAGAGCCAGAGACCTGTTAACACATACCTCTGAGACAGCCAGAAGCATCTGCCGTTCCCACCCTACCCCTCTAGAAGCTAAGGGTATAGACTACCTTGCACTGTGCTATTTCACGCTTTTACTTCCAAGCAAACCTCGAAGAAAGTGTTTTGCTTCATGACCTATCAATATGGTGCTAAACTGTTTGCGGACTGAGTGCTACATGTGTCCAGGTTATATTGTATAGCTTCAACATTACCGAATATTTACCTAATTGCAGATGGTTCTTGTCTGTCAATGTGTCTCTAAATTCCCCTTTCTCCTTGATTCCAGCCATCGGCACCATAAAAATGAGACAAAAAGAAAAAGATCATTATAACAATTCCACTGCCACTGTTACCTGCTTGCTTTTACTGTTTTCATAATGGAGTGTAATGTTACAGGGAAGCCCTCATGTAAGAGAAGCTGATTCTGATAGATAACTGGTTTCATGTTTAATTCTTCCTTGGGTTTTGGTTTGTTTTTTTCTCCTCTTGCTGGATTTCGTTCCAGGCTGGATCTCCTGTGACAGCCGTGGCCAACCAAACCCTCAAGCAAAAGGCAGCAAGGTTTCCAAATGCAAATGCACTGCTGGGACGAAGGCCTCAGTTAGCAACTTCTCAGTTGTGGTGTAGGATGCCTCTGGCACCCTTCTGATGTCCATGTTTTATAAAACACAAAGCAAAGCGATTGGGGAGGGGGGCAGAGGCTGGGGCGGGGGGTGTTATTTTTATTGTGGAATCTGTGTCAGGAGTCTATACAAGAACTTTTGAATAAAGTCTAATGGAGGTTTTGAGAAACGTGTGGGTTTGTCTTTGTGGGCATCAGTGGAAGCATTTTCCAAGGCCTGGGAAGCATTTTATAGAAGGAAATCCCACTGGCCCTTAAAGGAAGGATAGATGTAGTATGGATGGATGCTCAGGGAGACATCACTGAGGTACAGCTGGTAATTTGGGATTTTCCAGTTTAGAAAGAGGTGGAAACTGAGATGTCTTGGTTGTGAAATCTCTATCAGTTTAAAGCCATTAATAACACCATTTACAAGATAGATGAAGCTGTCTGGAAGCCTGAGGTCCACTTGGGAAGCTGCCCTGTTTATTTGGCACCACCTCTGAGCACATCACAAAAGCTTCATTAAAAAAGAGGGGAATAGGTAACTTTTATTTATGTATGACTATAAATGGCTCTTGCAATGGCTGCACTCAGCTGCGGCTGCTCTGGAGGGCAGAGCCTGCCCTGCACTTCATTGTGCACAGGGCATGGCCAAGTCCCCCTTTCACTGCTTTCACGGGGTATAAAAGCTGCAGGTGGGTTAAAGCAACCCGTGAAGCATCCTCTCCTCCAGCCCCCCAACTCTGCAGCATAGGAGCGGTGCCCGCAGGGGTTGTTCGCCCGGAAAGCGGCTCTCAATGGACCGCGGCCCGGCCCTCGCAGCATCTGCAGAGCGGGCGGCCTCACCGCTTCCTCAGTATCGCGGGGCTGCGGGACGCTGCAGCCGCCTCTCCAGCGCCTTTTAAGGTAGCGCCTTGCGCTCTGGGCCCGGGGCCAGCGGCCGCGGAACGCACATGGGAGTGATCTGCAGCTGTAGCGCGTCTGCCAGCGTGGCTGCGGGACCGCACCGCGGGCGCAATAGCCCCGACCGGCTCCGCAGAACGCCAGGATCCGATCCCGTCCTCCCTCGTCACCAACCCCCCCATCCTAGGGAAGGGGGTTGCATCCTTAACGTGTTTTTTCCTGGAGATGAGTTAGCTCTGCACAAACAGTTCCCATCCCCGCGCGAAACTGCTGCAGCATTCTAAAAGAAGTGCCAGGGGCTTGGAGCAAGCTGCTCTGGTGGAGGGTGTCTCTGCCCATGGCAGCGGGTTGGAACTGGATGAGCTTTAAGGTCCCTTCCAACACAAACCAGCCTGGGATTCTGTGATTCTACGAAATGCAGGTACTGTGTTCATGAACTCGAGATAGATGTGGTGGATGTATGTATGTCCTTTAAGCAGGCCTTCTTATGCAGACACCCTATCTAAAGTTCCTGCAGCAAAAAATACCCTTGACTTTTCTTTCAAAGCTACAGCATCAGTCTTCCCCCCAGTTCCTCCCCCCCTATCTGAAAGGGAGAATAGCAAAGACACAAAAGCAGTAATGCCAGGAAGGTCTGACCATCGATATAGACGTTATAGGTGGCTTATGGTTGCCTACATCTAGATGATGTGTCATTTCAGAAACCCTTGGGCACCAGTTACACAGTGCATGCGGGGTCTCCTTAACCTTTAACACGTCTTCCAACCCCACACAGGTGCTGTTAAGTGCCTTGACTTGCAGCAGGAGCTTATATTTAGGTAAGGAGGACCACACCTAAATGCAAGTGTGGGTGTAGGCTTTGTAGTTTCTTTTGGGCAAGCTTACTGTGAAATACTCCATGAGAAGGGCCATTGGTAATATAAGGGCTGTGGTTCTGCTGATGGGACAGAATTAGCATTAGGTCTTGAGGACAAAGCATTAAGTCCAAGACTTGCTTGGACTTTATGCAGGTCTCCAAGGCAGGATCAACTCAACCTACATCAGCCCTGCAAAGGTTGTCTACCCTGTTCCCAGGAAACTCCAGAGATTTAGGCCAATTCTGTAATTGCCCTCAAGGGTCACACTGGGCAGTCTCTGGGATGAACTATTACACGGTTTTTCAATACCCATTCTCAAATCTCACTTGCTTTAATAGACACTCAGAGTGCTTTGGGTGAACATGCTGCCCTTGGATGCCAGTGAAGTATGAGGCTGCTGGCAAAAACTACAGGCTTCAATACCAGAGCAGAGACATAAACAACCTTTTATGATACTGATGGTATAATAAAAATTAAGAGTGGGACATGTAGCAGAATTAGGCATTGCAGCCAGACCTTACATTTAGGATAGTGCCAACATTTAAAGCTTGATTAGCTTCTCTTCCTGCTGTAGGTTTGCATTGAAATATAACCTTCTTGGGCAGCCTTTACAAGGAGAGGCAAAATGGCTCTGACACATTTTATTAGCCAGTGTTGAATTTATTACATCAGTAAAAGAAGCCAGTCTGAAAGCATATGGATGTACACATGGACCTGCCAAGCTATTCTAAGTTAGAGCAGGGTTTCCAGAGATGCCACACCAAAGCAATACCCTACACAACTGCTGACACTGCAAGGTCAAGAGTTTAAGGAAAAGGATGTCGTCCATGCCAGGTGTTCCTGGAAATCAGGATTGTGTCCAAGTGCTTCAGCAGAGATGTAGATAAACTTGAAGCAGCTAATCTGGAGGAAAGGATCCTCAGATAACTGAGACATACATGTGGACATTTCCTTAGCCACAGGTCTTCTATGTGGCCATTACCCTGCCCTTCATTACTCTGCTTGCTTTAGCCTCATGCTTATAAGATGGAAATAATACATCTCCCAACCCTAAAGTCATTAACCCTCTGAATAACAAGGAGCTGATAAACTGAGATGAGGGGATTTGGAAGATGCTACATTTCGTAGGTGCTCATTTGCTTTCTGCCTGTGATGTGTTACAGCCCCTATGCTCCCATAGGTGATCACTCCCAGGGAGCAGCATCTCGCAGGGAGCTTACCACCAGCAAGCACCATTTGCACGAGCTGATGTGAGTGCTCCACTGCTGACATGCTTTCCATCAACACCAGCATCCCCGATGGCTTTAAATCCTGCCATCATTTTAACCCCATGGTAACTCTCCAGTCCTTGCCCTATCCCAGCAATAGGAACTGCTCACAAAATGGCAGCAGGTGGCTTGTCAGAGGACAGCCTTTTGTAACAGCAAATCCATGGCTAAGTTGGACGTGGCAGGGTGCAGAGCCCCAGCAAAGAGCCGGGCCTCTGCTCCAGCTGCACGGTGATTTATGAGACAGCAGCAACGGGTCTGTATTTCAGTCAGAGCAGATCCGAACCAGATGTTTAACCTTTATCTCCATTGCGGAGACAGAGGAGCAGGCAGAGGAGAGAGGAACAGTCAAGTTTCCATGAGCTGCAGCTCCACTGCCTTCCAAAGTCAGCTCATAAAGAAAAATGAGCCCCATCGGCCAGGAAACTTTGCTTTGGTGAACTATATGTTTTGTTTCGACCTTTGCTGCTATAGCGACTGGGCTGAAGTAGAAGTGCAGTCAGCTGTGATGACCTCACTGTGTGCCTCTAGTAGAATCTGGTATTACAAAGATAGAACCTGGGCAGATGGTTGAAGATTTGCACATAGGCTATGCTCTGCTGAGACCCCCCTTTGCAGCACTGTGTGCAGTTCTGGAGTCCTCAGCATAAGAAGCACGTGGAGCTGTTGGAGCAAGTCCAGAGGAGGCCACGAGGATGCTCAGAGGTTGGAGCACCTCCTGTATGGAGACAGGCTGAGAACATTGGGCTGTTCAGCCTGGAGAAGAGAAGCTGCGTGGAGACCTTGTTGATGCTCCCCTCTGCGCTGCTGCTTCTCTACTCCAGCCCTTAGAGCATTCTTGTATTTACTGAAGGTTTAACTGCAGTGCATGTCAATCTTGGGCAACAGCATTACCACTTAGTGTCTAGCAATTAAAAGCTTAACCTAGTGCCATTTGCACAGGAAAGTTACACATGCTCACTCACTGCTCACACATTTTTCCCCAGAAATCTGGCAATTTCTGTGGCAAGAACTGTTTTCTGAGTAAAAGATGGCTCAAAAGAGTTTTGCAACAGGAGCATTAAACACAGTGAGCCTGACATTTCCTGTTAACCTACAGCTCTGCTGCCCTCATGGCACTGCATTTTGCCTCTGTTCATTTTTGTAAGGCTGCTAGAAATGAGTAACAACCTTGGGAAAGGCTACGAGCTTGAGAGCCTGCTCCTGTCCTGGGTGCTGGGTCCCTGCACAGCTCGCCAGAGGAAGCATCCAGCTGCTGGACTTTGGGGCTTGCAGCACTTGGAGTTCTGCAGGGGTGGATGTTGGATGAGACAGTTTGACACACACCAAAAAGCTGCCAGATCCTGGAGCCGTTTCCAAAAGAATGATTCAAAATCCCCACCAACCCCGGCTGCATCCTCAAATTCCTTCTCTTTCTCCATTCTTTCTCCATCCCCCAGCTGGGATACAGACCAGGGGCAAAAGCACCACAGCTGTGCCTCGTCCTTTGTGCCACCACAGCAATGGGTGCAAGTGGTCCCAGACTGGCTCCTTACTGAGCTTAGATAGTCTATTTCATGCTATTTCTCCCCCAGGATGGAAGCAGCCATGGTAGAAGGCAGAGGGATACCTCCAGAGCAGCCTGCACCCTTGTCTTCATCCCTAAAAGCCTGCATATGCAGAGCAGCTTGTAGGTTTCAATCCGGGACTAAAAGCAGCAAGCTGTCCAACAGGGAACCTAACAGTTCAAATGGTACCCTGAAAAACCTCAGTGGATGAGCTCACAAGGTCTCTGAGAACAGCAGCAACTCATTACACACTGGTGTGACACAAACCAAGTGCAGCTCGGGAACCTTTAAGCTTTTAGAGCTGCATTAGGTGATATCTGCATATTGCTCATAATCTTAGGAAATGTGTGCTAATTCTCCTCCCTAGGGAGGCTATTTCTCAAAATAGACCCCCCTTTTCACCCACTTCCCAGCAGGAGAGGGTGCATTAGCCAGGTTTAGCAGCCAAGTGCAAAAGCCTTGTTAGTATTAGAAAAGTATCTGCCATTTGGAAGAGCTGAACGAACTCTGAAGTGCTTGGCATTAAAGCCAGCTTAATGCTGAAAGCAGGAGACAAGTGAGGAAGTCAGGCCTCGTGCCTGCGTGGACTTGGGGATGGGGTTAACCCCATATTAAAGTGCCTGACTCGAGGGTTACCTCCCATTTTTAGTGTATTTTTCCCATTCTGACCAAAGCTGTATCTATCCATCCCATTTTAATGCCTCCAGCACAGACCTGCCCCAGCTGCATTAGGAAGGAGTGTGAGCATCGGGAAACAGATGGTGACCCTTCCCACGCTGGGCTTGCAGCAGCCCCATGGCTTCAGGAATCAGCTACTATCACCTGCCCATCTGCATTTCACACTCCAGGAGCTGTTCTACCCCCCACCCCCCCCCCACACACTCCCTCAACCCCCTCCCCACCCCCCCCCCCACCACCCCCCA
>WYDI02006827.1:0-12649 GCA_009867235.2 Psittacus erithacus
TTTTTGTTATACCTTGGTTACTGGACTGTTCTTATCTCAACCCGTGGGAGTTGCATTCTTTCGATTCTCCCCCCCATCCCTCCGGGAGTTGGGGGGGGGGGGGAAGGACAGGTTGTGGGGGGAAAACAAGCAGGCTACATGCTTTTCTAATTTACAGCTAAGCTTAAACCACGACACAAATGAAGCTGAGATAGGCAATATAGCACTTCAAGGGTTGAGGTCCATTCTCCTAATACATTTTGCCAGCTCTGGAGGGATAGACAATGTCCAGCAAAGGACTGCTAATAGACACCTGAAATTGTGAAAACCCACATCATAGCCAGTGGCAACCATTTGACTACACTCTGCTACTAGAAATAGACAAGCTAATGTGCCAGCAGAGTGAATTAGCAAATCACCAATCCAGAGAACAAGTGCATTGCCTGAGAACAGCAACACAAAAGCTGATACTTGATCATACCATATGATCTTCAGAAACATCAAAGCACAAGCTCCATTTTTGAAGTTACTCCCTAGAAACCAGACTTACGATAATCAGGAATATGAAACCCTCCCTTCTTGCCTAATTTCTAGTTATATGAGGTATACTTAGTTCATTCCAGGCAGTTTCTCAATGGCAGCCAGGATCTCAGAGCACCAGTGAGGCAAAAATAACTAAATCCACAGGCTGTTGCAGATGGAAACAGTTATAAAAGGGAAAGGAATTTTTAAGTACTTTTTATAAAACATTACTTCTCTGGGTTCAAAAAAATGCTTTTGAGTCATTGGGTTTATTTGCTGGAAGTACTGATGTGCAGAATTTAATTCCCACTGTAACCTTGAGGACAACGTTTCCAGTTTTTGCCCTAGAAAAATAACACCAGTTACATTTTATCTGTCTATTGGGAATATTTACTTTACCATGTGAAAAATTGATTAGTGGCTATAAAAATTTTCCATTTAGAGTTCAGCCAAGCGTAGTATCTTCATTGTTTATTCCAAGTATTATGGTACTTTTCCTTTTTATTTTTTCTCAACAATCTGTTGCAATCTTTTTTCTCTTAAACTTACACCACATCTGGTTGTTTCTCTCTTCAACTCATGCTTGTCCTTTTCTGCCTACTTCTAGGAATAACTAACTAGAACATTTTGTCAAATGGAATCTTTAAAAGACACTAAAGCATTTTCAGCAAAAAAACCTGTTATCCCATTTTTTGAAAAAAAACAGTATTTAATCTTATGTGATCTGTCTCAGGTTTAGCATGCTACAGTGGGTCTACATAAACCTCATTATATTAAGGAAGTAGCTTAACAAAGATATAAAGATGAATAAGCCTCATAGTAATATAAGACAGGCATTTCAGCTTGTGAGAGATCACCTCTTTTCTTCCCCCTGCTTACAACAATTTGTAAGTTCTCCTCTCCCATGTATCTAGAAATATAAACTGAGTGTTTTATCAGAAGTTCTTACTGTGTCATAAAGCTTTAAAATTGATCAGTATCTTTTCTTGCTTTTTAGGAAAACAGGCTACAAGAAGCAAGTTGTTTTTACCTGCCAGTAATAAAGAGTCCATGGTTGCCCTGGTATACTCAAGTGAACATCAATCTTTATTCTCAAAATAATGTCCTTTAATGTCTCAGTTTTAGCTCCCTTGCTGCACTGTTACTTACTTCCCTGAAGAATGAAGGCCATACTATTTATTCTCTTTCTTTCTTCAGAAGTACATTTGAAGTCTATTAAATTTGGTCTTTTCAGCCTTTTTCAGATTAAACCATCCCACTTATTTCAGTCCTTCGCAGGCCATGTTTCCAGCAAGCTCCACTTGCTGCTGTCCTCTGAACTTTCCAACTTCTTCAAATACATCCAAAAGGTGTTGTCTTTAAATAAACAGTTTATTCTTGAAGTGGCTGCTATTTGCAATAGGATTAAAGTAATTACTGCTTCTCTGTATTTGATCAGTAGATGCTGAAACACTAGAACAGACTCCCTCAAAGGCTTACTTTTCTCTGATACAACACAGATATGAGATAGCTCCTGTTGCTTACATATTTGCTGGGTCAGAATACTTCCTGTGAACTCTGACACCTTTTGAAGAACACAGAAGCATGTGTTCCTGTTTATTTTTATTATTTAAAGTATTTTTATCCAAAAGAATGAAACTTTATTTTTTTTGCAACGGCCAGTGGTTCAGGAAAAACAACTTGGGATCATCGAAAACAGGAAAAAACTAAATAGGCAGTTAACAAGTGAGTCCCACCGCAGAGTGGCTTTGATCTACAAAATTATGGTTTACATTGAAAAGCTGTCTTTATTGAGTATATTATGATGAAATTCGACATAGCAGTTTCAGATTTGTTTTTCAGCTAGGAAGTCACTGTGCGCCTCAACGATCATACTGCAGCTACTCCAAACATTGAATAATTGACGTGCTATTGAACTTTTCTGTTAAGAACCCATCGTACGTGTTGAACAAAAATGTTCACAAAAAATATTCTTTTTTTTTTTAAAAAAATGGTAATTGCATGTCCCTTTAAAACACAAACATTTTTCAGGTAGTGCAGCATTTCCATAAAGAAGGAAATTCCATCCCTGTCTTTACACAGAGATAAAAGTTTGACTATATGGGAGTTGCTCCCGAATAGCTACTTCTGATTAAATACAGGAGTGGGCCTTCTAGATTTGTTTTAATACTGTCTGCTTCTAAATAAATTCATCCATTTTGAGAAGGGATTAAGTTATTTTAACACAAACAGTCTCATTTTCAGTTAGGATGTCCAATATAATGTAAAAATTAACTGAATAATGCAGATAAAGAGGAAAAGGGGGCTTTGCTTTAATTGAAAACTTGCTTTGGTGGAAATTAATTTTGCTAATAAACAAGTCACCAACACAACCACATTTCTGGTGCAATATAAATGTCAGCAATGGAAAAGTGTCAAAACCTCTTGGACAAATGGTTTGTACAAAGAAGGAAATGTACATTATCTGGAAACTATTCATCCAACTTTTTAATATATTTGATTATTACAGAAATTTCTCAAAACAGTATATATTATTCTACCATCTTCAATAAATTATATATCAGTTATGTCTCTAAATATTTATTCATTTAAGTACAAATGCTATCAACTTTTGGGCTCCAGTCATTACTGCCATTCTAAGTCATCAATTTTTATATCTGTTGGCAAAAAAATCAAAACAATAAAGAGTTCTCTGAGTCATACAGAATGAGATCTGTAGGCACTGGTCTTTTAGCAGCAGATAACTTCAGTGAAACCTATGTTTTTAGACATAGGCTATGCACTCAGTTTCTCACTTGCTTAGATAAAGAGTCGCGTACTATCAAACGATAGCATCAGATTCTAGCACCCTTTTGAGCACTAACCGATTAAAAGTACATGAGAAATGTCTTTAAAAACATGTCTTGTATTTCTAATTACATGCACACATAAGGTTTGCTTTTCACATAAAATCTCTCTAACCAGTTCTGTCACAACCCAAAAGCGTAAAAGAAGCTCCTTTTGAGGAGAATTTAAAACACACCTAGATATCATTGCGTATTCAAAGTGTCTCCTTTTCTATGGGAAGCCACTTAAGTTCAAGGTGGTGGGTGAAGTGTTTCAGATTATTTTGTTTTTGCTTATCTGCCACTAGGAACCCAAAACTGATTCAAGACATGGATGGCAAGAGAAGACTTGGTAGATAGGCTAGTGAACTCTCCGTCTGTATGAAGTACTTCACTGCCAGTTGCAAGTGTTAGACATCACACTTTTCCTACAGAGATTATGGACACTGAGCAAGTCTGCAAATTCCTCTCTACTGTGACTTCTGAAGAATCTGGATGTCCTCTTTTTTTTCCTCATAGACCCACCCATGTGCATGGCACTGGAACAGGTTGCCCAAAGAAGTGGTAGATGCTCCATCTATGGCAGTGTTCAAGGCCAGACTGGACAAAGCCTTGAGTGACATGGTCTAGTGTGAGGCATCCCTGCCAATGGCAGTGGGGTTGGAACTATATGATCTAAAGGTCCTATCCAACCCTAACCATTCTATGATTCTGTGTTTGCCAGGAAAGTCTGAGAAGCAAGTAAACAGATCAAATGATGGGAACTGATGAAGCACAGACTACCTCAGCACAGATCAGACAGATCAGCATCTTCACTGCGAAGACCTACCTGTATGAGTCTCATGTAAGGGCATCCCAGTGGTGACATATTCACTTTTGTGCATGATGAAGACATTATGGGAGGAATGCTTTATCCTTCCCACCACTACGTTAAACCTAGCTTTCTCTGAATTCATTTACAACCTGCTCTAGCTGTTTCTTCTTCGTCTCACCTATTGAGGAGCTGCTATCTGTAGCAGTGACAGGAGAACAATACCTTATGTAAATAACTTCCAAGTGGAGGTAGTCATTAGTGCAGACAGTTCTGAAGGCAAGTGAAAGGGCGTTTGGCAGCAAGCAGCATTATTGAGACTGTCTTTTAGGACTGTAGTCTGATTCAGAACATGCTTATCTGACTTCCTTATTTTTCACTTATTTTTCAGGAATGCAAACCCCCAAACCATAGGATTTTCTTCTATTGCAGCACAGATTATTTGGGGAATTGTTGTTAGCTTCAGCACAGAGAGGAGATAAGGAACAAGCATGTGCAGGTTTGAATGACAACACAGGAAGGAGAGATGTGTTCAGTATCCATCATTAGTCTATAGACTGTAGGTTGCCAGCCTATGCAATGTCAGACTCAAGCTTAAAGCTCTGTCTATAGCCACATGTATGCAGCTCCCAGCACTGAAAGTTTGGATAGTGCTAGTGTTGTGGGTTGAGCTTGGCTGGACAGCAGATGCTCAACAAGACACCCTATCACTGCCTTTCTCAGCAGGATGGGGCTTTTGGGAAGGGAAAGGCAGGGAAAAGGGGAAGAATATAAGATAGAAAAAAATCTTGTGGATCAAGAGGAAGGAGGTTTAATAGAGCAAAAGCAAAGGCTGCACATGGAAGCAGAAGGAAACAAAGATTTATTCTCTACTTCACATCAGCAGGACATGTCCAACCACTGGCTGGGAAGCAGGGCTTCAGTACATATAGCAGTAGCTCCTGAAGGCAAATATAAAAATGAATGCCTTCTCCTCTTCCTTCTCTCTCCTAGGTTTTATTGCTGAGCAGACATCATATTGTTTGGAATATCCCTTGGTGAGTGGCCTCCTCGTCTCTTCCTGCCCCAGCGCACACTCACCCAGACACACAAGCACAGCAGAGCACACAAGCATATTTCATTTGAACATGCAGAGTCCCATAAAACATTCTTGTGCAGATGCCAGTTTCCAATGGCTGGACAAAAACAGACTGAAGGCGAGAAAAGGCAGAGTGAATTGTCTCATGCAAAGGATTTTGGGGAGGATAAAAAAGAACAAATTCTCCGTTGTTGCCAGAGGCACTGCAGAATGCTTGGGGATATGGATTATTTTGCTTTTGATTTTTTTTCTTATAGCACGTTAGGGAAGCTGAAAGTGAAAGATTACAAGGGAAGCAAGTGAACATTTTTCTCAGTCAGTTATTACCAAACATAACCAGTAGCTGACCTATAAAAGGTGCAGTTCAGTCCCCAGAGTGAGAGAATTGGCTGGTCTATGCTGCAATGTCTATATTTAAATCACAGTATGAAATCAAAACTATAGGATAAGAATGTAGTTTGGAAGGGGTGCCTGGAGATTTTCTGTTCCAATGCTTGCCGGCATTTAGAAGCTCTGTCACCAAAGAAATAGAAGGTATTTTAACCTTTCAGAGAAGATTAGAGTACTTTTCTGTGTGGGAAGTGGAAGTTTTAACAGTAGCACCTGAGTTACATAGACAGAATGACTGCAAGGGGAAAACACACCTAAATAATGAAAAACACAGTGGAGAAAGGAAATTGAATGACATGTAGGAAAAAATACAGAACAATATTCACACTTTCTGAAGGGTACCATATCCATACAATATCTTCTCTTTAGATTCTGTTGCTCTCAGCCTCATACTGTGTGGTGCTGCGCCTTTCATTAAATGTGTGGTAATTAAATACACTTAGTAATGGTATTCTTCCAGTTTAATAGGAAATTTGTTGGAATATAATGCACAAAATCAGTATTTTTGCATCTCCCTTAGGAAGAACAGCTGGCAGTCTCAGAGCCAATGCACAATCTGTACCCTGAAGTCAGTTTTCTATGGGGTTTGGATTTTTGCTTTTGCATTGGCATTGAGACACAACAGGATTTTCTGTAATTTACTAGGGAGACTAAGAAAAGCAAGTGCTCTCAATCTTTTGAGAGAGTGAATTAACATGGCATTGTGGCAAAACATTATGATGTGCGTATGACCAGAGAGTGAACATGCAATGATGCAGAAACCTGAGCCTGGAGAGCTTGTACTTTTTTCCAGATATTACCTTATTTTTCCCAGGGAGCAAGTATTCCTTTCTGGCCCATCACAGCGTAGAAAGCATAGAAAAGTTTAACTCCGTATCCTTACAACAGAAGTATATGTTCTGCATTACTCCAAAACTACTATGCTTTCAATAAATGTGCTTAATCTCTGTGGAACTCAGTTTCCATTCCTTATTACTGGACAGTGAAAAAAGTACACAAAACCACACGAAAATGGAAAACAAATACTATGATAGGTGATGTGGAAGGAAAAGGAAGAGCTAAGTGAAATTGTTTACTGGTTTCAAAGTAGCAAGAAAGACTGAAATTGTCTGAACTGAGTGACCCCTAATGAAGAAAAAGTGAGAAAATGTATAGCTTATATGACGCGGAATTTTCCTAGAATAATCCCTGGAAAATTATCTTTTCTATACCAGCAATTCCATGTATTCCTTATACAAGTGAAAATCCTATGTCCTCAGTGGAACCTATTGGGACTTTCCAATATTCAAAAAGAATGTCTTCATAGAAAGCCACTTTAGAACAGCCGCCACGGAAGAGCTCGTATCAAAGTTTATATTCTGATAAATTTTACTATGTTACGCAACATTCAGTTTAGTATTTCTAGTCTATGTTTATTTACATCTTGTTTTGCAGAAGGGAGCAAACGGCTGCAATATGACACAAATCTTGAACCAAGGGGAACAGCTCATACAGCAGTGAGTTTCCCAGCCGCATGTCATCAGGCTTAACAAAAGATCAACTAAGCTCTTTTGGATATTAAAACAACAACTAATTTTGAAGGAAATGCCAGAGTACTGACTTGTTAGACACTAACACTCAATGAGGATTTTCAAAAGTCTCCATTTAGTTTGGTATTCCGTCCTGACTGCACAACAAGCCCAGAATAAAATGAGCTGCAGATAAAAAGGGCTACTGTTCAAGCATCTAGTCATGATCTTTTTCCAAATCTAGTGTAGGAGCCAGTGTAGAGGTGATGGTATCAGCACCAGCTGAAGTTTTGTGAGAGGACAAAGTAGCTGCTGGAGTTGAAACATGATGCTAGGATGAAGGAAAGACAACAAAACTTTTCAGCAAGAAACTTAGGTCATATACCTGAGTATCACTGAGCAACAAAAATACTTGCTTGATGTTTTTCATCTCTCTAGTTAGACAAGCAAGGCAAAGTGTTTATATTGTTGATAAAGATTTTACTAAACACGTAGCTGTTTCACGTAATAAACTTTCCATTCTAATTGAAAAAAAATAGCAGGGCCCTATTTGGGGCTTTATTAATGAAGACCTATTTAAAAGTCATTAACTTGTTACTAGTGTCAAAGTTTCAGCAATATTTTCAGGTGTGATGTTATTTCACCAAAGATTTAATTTACCTAATTTACTTTGTACTGAAGTGAACTAGAAGCACACAGATACAGCTTTTCTATAGATGCAGATATAACAAATTACAATATCTCGATTAAAAGGTAGTTAAACTTGCCACATCCTACCTGCCAAATGTGATCACAATACCCATCCTTAAGATACTTAAAAACTGACTTAGTTACTGAGCATCAAAAATACCCACTGAAGACCATAGATAGCTTTCTCCGTAACTTCTGAAAAACAAACCCTGATGCAAAGCAGAGTTTAGAAATATTGAGCTTTGTGCCTTCACTCCTTCTATTCACATTTCAGTGTATTTGTAAGCATGTACGTCATCTGTCAAAGCTTGAACATTTTCAGGCAAGAAGTGTATTTTGATTGAAATGAAAAATATTCCTAGAAGACACAACAAGCACTGAAGTAGGACAAACTCTAAAATGGCAGTACATCTATAGGTGAGATAGATTGTAGACCAGGGAATCTACAAATTGTCAGTCTACTTAGTGAGACAACACCAAGGTATCAAGAGAAAAGCAAGGCCTTTCTCTAATCTTGCCCTGTCTCCTGCCTTCACTAAGCTTGCAGGATCAAAAGTACATTTCAGGGCAGCTTAGCAGCAGACTTCAAACACAAAGATAAAAATCCATTCAAGCTGATGTTCAGTGAAAGCTGGGAGAAAATGAAACTTTTCCATGGCAATCAGATTATAGAAGTGGTTGTAAGAGGGTTGGCACAGCTCTTAGCTAGTGAGGACACCAAGCAGAGTCATAGTGTACCCCTGCCTCCCAGCATTGCTCCTTCCACAAACAATACTGAAAGAGTCTTGGAATGTTTCTGGCAGGATTTCAATGACTGTTCTCTGCACTGTCCATGGTGGTGGTGTGCCCAGCCCTCACCCATATATCCTACTGCCCCTAACCACATGCTCCTGCATGTCTCCACTCCTCCCTTTACCCTCTTCTCCTTTGCCTTCCCCCTGTCAGCCTGTTCAGTATTTGATGCCTCCATCATGTCCTCCCATTTAACATTTCCTAGCTCCCAGAAAGCTTCTCTTCTCCACAGTGGAGGAGAAGTTGGGTCAGGAAGTGGAAGGGAGTTCGGAGGACACAGTAAGTCCCAAAGGCAGCAACACCAGGGCCCTTCCCAGGCAGGGCTGGGTGTAGGAAGCTGGAGTTGAGAAGGAGCAGGATTAGGAAGGAGCCGGATTAGGAAGGAGACGACCTCTATCTGCTCTGGCAGGCTCCTAGGTCCACTCAGTTGCATGCAGACATGCAGCTTCAGCCTACAGGGATGCAGGGATAAGGTCCTGTAGACTCTTACAGGACTTCCTACAAACTGCATGAATTATGTGACATCAGCAGGTCAGCAGGATAAAAAATAGAGAAAATGAGCCATGAGCTATGCTAGGCTAGGTGGAAGAGGAATACCCAGGTTCATTAACTGGTACCATCACACATAGCACCCTGTTCAAAACAGGAATAAATTTTTTTGCAATGAAATTTAAACTGGAATAAGATACGGTGTTAATGCAAATGGTGACTACTGTTTGTAGAAGACTGTTCATTTATGGACTTACTCAATTATTTATAAGCTCTGTATACGAATATTAAATCCATATCCTCCATGCAGAGAAATAATACAAAATAAATAATAATAACAAAAAAACCAAAAAAAACCCAAAAGCCACACAATACTATTGCTTCTTCAGAAATCTTAGTGTCAAAAACTCATTTCACTTTTTTTGCTACTCTGACCAATGGCCTTTTCTAACATCTGAGGGCTGATACCATTCCTGTCATTACTCTTTCCTCCCTGCTCTCCCTCCCTTAGGGAACTTACTCTTTTCCTCTTGGCAAACTTTAGTTCTCAGATCTGAGGGACCAAAAGTTTAAAATTATGACAGAAGATTCTCCATCTATTTTCATCCTCCTACTTTCTCATTCCCTCTTAAAAAAAAAAAAAAAAAAAAAAAAAAAAATAACAGATCTGCTTCATTCCAAATGGAAAATTTCTGAAATACTGTGAGGAACAGCCAACAGTACCCACTTCAGATAAATTTAGCTTGTTAACTCTTCTTTTCCCTTGCTCAACTGAAGGATTAGGTATGTCAACACAATGGAAGCATTTTTATGTATAAAACTGCAATTTTGCCAGTTTTTATAAATTAAATTAAATTTAAATTAACAAAATTATTCTATGAATCCATAATGTGTTAAACTGGCAACTACAGATAGAGTATAAAAATCTTATTCAGTTGGAAAGGAAGCCCGCAAATGACTAAGGAATTACTACTACACTGTTGCCATCCTCCTGTTCCCATCCCCCTCAGAAAAACCTTTATGAACTTCCCTTGAGTGAATGAAACAGTACAAACTAGAGCACAAGCACTCTAAAAATAACTAGGTCTCAAACCGAAGTAACTTTTTTTATTCAAGCATTACTTGCTATCAAGCTAGACAGATCATTTTCATCAGAAGGAGTAAAAGGGTTGTGAAGAAGCTCTTATTTTTTGCAGGGTCTTATCTCATTAAAGAAAAATCTCCACATCATACTAATAAAAACCAACACCCTCTTTCACTATATGGAATTTTGCGTAGAAACATACAGAAGTACTGTTTGATATGAACTCAGCCTATGAAGTTAGCAGTGTTTCAGTCATTGCTTGAATGGTTCTGCATTTGAAATGCAAAATCTACTTCCTGGTGAAGTATATTGGCTATTATTTTGAGGATGTCAGATTGAAACAATTCCCTCATAATCTTAGGAGAGCTCAGAATCCTCATCAAGTATTCACATGCACATCGAGTTAAACCTAAGAAATAGACATCCATGGAAGTTTTATAAGATTAAATTTCACATCAGTGGTTCTGAAAATCAGAGAGAAAAAGAGAGAGGACAGGCTGGACCAAATCCATTTCATAATGCCTAGGGAAGGGAGTATTAAATGAAATTATTCACCTTAGCCTATGGGATGTGTTTTACTGAATAAAATTGCCTCCCTTATGCCTTTATTTAGTTCAATCAGCACTAACTTTTCCTTTTTCTGTCTGTCTCTCTCTCCTTGGTGTGAGAGCAAGAGATTAATGCAATTTGTAGAAAAATGTGAGGTTTTGAGAATTTTCTGCTTTGCCTCAACCCAGCCACACTTAATACAGGGTTTGTGCCTGCTACAGGTTTGGTGGTCATAAAAATTAGTCATCCTAGGTTCAGTCTTCAAAGATCTGTGTTTGTGTTTGAGGCATAGGGGTTATTCTCCGTTGCAGCAACTGGCTTCTATTACCTGTGAGTTTGACATTTTGGGCCATGCTACAGTGTGCATGTAGCCTCAACCCAGATCAACCAAAACTCTGAAGCAACGCACAAAACAGCGCCCAACTCTTTAAGGAGTAGTTTTCTCTGAGACCACACATTTTCTCTACTGGATTGTAACTACACCTATGCTGCCAGTGACATTGTCCCCTGGGAGCATTCCCTGAAGTCCAGGCCAAGTTACACACTGTGGGTCACGTTCTCACGGCAGATGGTGATGCTCTTTGAGGCGCACAAGCTGCGCGTACACAAAGTAACGTTTGATCCAAAGCCCTCTTCTGAATGTCCTGTGTATCTCCCACTGAACCCTGGAAGATGTATCATTCTGTTGCAATTTTCAGGTTGAAAGTGCTCAAAATAACAATGTTGCAGAGCCCAACAGGATGATAGGGTGTCGATGGCAGGCATTGCCTGCAGTGAGAGACAGCTAGATGAGCACCCCGCACCTGCTGGGGTGGTGGTAAAGGCAGCATAGACCAAGTTAGAGAAATCATGACTGAAGCAAAGCACTTCCCGAGCTACCCCAAAGAGAACTGACTACTTTGCTCCAAACAAGAATCTAGGAGATGCTAACATTTATTATGTGCTAAAGAAGATGGGACCTAGAGGGGAAACTACAGTGAAGTCACTGTCAGGTTCTTCCCTCCTGTCTACTTGTTCTGACCTAGAGGTAAAATTTCCAAATTCCAAAAATTGAAACTGTCTCTTATCTTGACAAAACCTGGCTTTGTGTAACACAGGCTGAATTATCTGTAACAATTCCTGTTAATGTTTCTACTTTTAACATATTTATGTATAAAAAAACCAAACTGCGGAAAGGCTTCTGTTGTTTACTGTTTTGCTTTGCTTGAGGGAACTTTTCATACAGAGTAGTCTTCTGAGATTAAATAGGAAAATTGTTTTTAATTAATAATTGTTGGGCAGCTTGGATAATGAAAAAGGTGGGGTTTTTTCAACTCAGTTTAGTCTTACTTAGCTATGTTTTTTACTCCCTAGTAAGGGATTAATGACTATCCAACACTTTGGCAAAAAGGAGGTGAAAAAAGCCGCCATCATCCACACCACAGTCTGGATCCGTACCTTCAGAAGGCTGTGTGGGTGTGCCAGGGGCTCTCAAGCCAGTTGGCTTTCAGGAAAGCACTGACATAGTTCATGGTTTGGGTCCATAAACCATATTCCTGGAATAGATTTCTTACCTCAATTGTTGCAAAAGCAGAGGTAATGCTGCAGCCAGGCCCCTGAAATCCTCTAAATATTCTTTGATCTCAGCCTAGTTCTTCTTGTAAATACATAGATGGTGTCCTGGATTCAGCAGTAGCAGTCATTTTATTCCTTCTTAGTAGCTGGTGCAGTGCTGTGTTTTTGACTTTCGGCCTGGGAATAGTGCTGATAACACTGATGTTTTTAGTTGCTGATCAGTAATGTTTACTCTGACCAAGGACTTTCTGAGCCTTATGCTCTGCCAGGGAGGAGGGGTAGCCGGGAGGAAGCAGAGACAGGACACCTGACCCAAACTGACCAAAGAGGCATTCCATACCACAGCACGTCATGTCCAGTATATAAACTGGGGGCAGT
>WYDI02006829.1:2749-23586 GCA_009867235.2 Psittacus erithacus
GGCCAAAATCAAAAACACAGCACTGCACCAGCTACTAAGAAGGAGAAAAATGACTGCCACTGCTGAACCCAGGACAATCTGCCATGTTGTATTGCAACAAGTGGGTCAGTTGCCAGAATGACATTCTGAAAGGAATAAGCAGATGGTATGGTAGACAAAGCAGAAAGGCAGTGTTTGATCATGACTGTTCAACGTGCTATCCAGCGGAAATGCAATTATGTTTTTTTTATAGCAAAGGAAGCCATTATGTAATTTACTTAACTCTTATGCTATCGAAGTTGTTCCAAAGGCTAACAGCACACTGGAGTTTTTGGACTCTTGACTATTTATAGTGCTTTGTTAACTAAAATTACAGAAGGGCTTTCATTCTTTGTGTGTATTGTACTGTCTTGGGTTCAGCAGCAGCAGTCATTTACATGATGTAAGACTGAGCTTAAACCACGACATGTCCACCATGCTTGTTCTGCGTAGCTTCGTAGGTTTTGTTACGTAGAAACATAGTCTTGGCTTTAGGGGTTTTATTGCTCAAGGCACATTGGAAACAATCCCTACCATCACTCAAGCTAAATGATCAGATTTCCTGAATGATGTGTATGGATATTGTTCCTAAGGTATCTAGGAACCTTAATGCTTTCATCTGAATGATGCCAGTGAAAAGAAACATCTTTTACTGGGTGTCGATGGACTGATTAAAATTTTACGGCCCTCTAAGGAAGTCAGTCAAAGGAGAGAATCTGATAATAATAGAGGATAACTTTAATTACTTAGCTATGGTGAAAGAAACACAGCAGACTTTGGAGTGTGTTAGGTGTTCCTGAAATATTTGAAGAGAGTTTCTCTGTTCAGAAGCTTGTAAATCTTATTTGAATGCGTTAGCTTTTAATTGGATTCTAGCTGATGAGAAAGAATTTGTTACATTCAAAGTGAGGGGCATAGGATTTTCAATTCTCATTGAAAAGCTATTTATGCAAAAGTGGTCAACTAGAGACAGACTGATGAAAAAGTAAAGACAGAAAACTTTAAACAAAAAATTTCAAAAATATCAAAAAACAGATAAGGATGTTCCTTTGAATGATAGTCTTAACAGGCAAAGGAGAACAGCTAGTTTTGTAATGACATTAATTCCTTTCCAATAGCTTCACTTACCAATCAGACCCTGCTGTATTCACTTCAACCTGAGTCCACTGCTCTACAGCAGCTGCTGTAAGCAGAAAAACCAACACTTTTCAGGATGTGAGTGCTGATTTGTCTTCCTGAATTTCATCTTACTAATATTATGCTGTTTGCTAGTCTGTACATGCGCTTGTGCAGATGATGTGCTCCAAACAGAGAAATATATTGCAGAAATTAATGATGTGAGATAGATTTCCAAAATGTTTCTTTTGCATGTATTCGTTATAATTTTTTCTTTTTATTCAGTTCTATTTACATGGTTTCTTGGAACATCCTTTTCTCTAGATCTTTGTTTTAAAATACTGTTTTAACTAATATTTTATTTTAAACAATAATATAATTATTTTCCTTGCTATCTTTTTGAAATGAAAAGAATATATTTTCAAACTTACTTTTTGTTTTATTGCTTACTATTGCTTATGCTCTTCTCTCACTCCCACCAGCTTTAACAGTAAGCGTATCTGAACAACATTCCTTGTAAATCAGGCAGCCAAAGATTTTGTTAATTGGTGTCTGAAATAAAAAGTTGATCTGTTGTTGTCCTTAACTTTTGAAAGTGAGGATGAAAATTATAAGATAAAGAGGAAAGCTATATCATGTAATACTAAAGATCTGTCAAAACACATCATTTATTTAACATGGGAAGAAGTCAACAGCCTTAGAAAGGTTTTCTGCAAGGAGCTATTTCCCCAAGGTAGCCTCCAAAAACTTATGTTTCAGGTACCACCTGAACCAAAGGTGATAGTATCTCTTTAACTCAGCTTGATATATTACTTCCCCATGAACTTGTTTCACTTTGGTTTCTATAGCTTTTAGCATCCATGATGTATTTCAGCAAGGAGCTCTGCAGCTAAAATGCGAGATGTAAGAGGGGCTGCTTTTCTGCGTCTTTTTTTAATCTGCTCACAGCTAATTGAATTTAATGCCTCCTATTTCTTGTGCTGGAAGAGACATTGGATAATCAATCTCTTTTTGCTCTCTCCAGGCATGATTTTCCAGAGTTCTATCAAATTCTTCTTCAGCTGTCTGTCCTCCAGTAGGATAAGTCATTGTCTACACTGTCTAAGTAAGGAAAGTATTCAATATTGTTTTTTTTATCTTTGTTGCCCTTCTTGAGCCTTTTTGTAGAGGAGGATGGAAATTATGTGGTATGGATTTACACAGGAGCTTAAATGTTTTCTATTTGTTCCCTATTCTTTCTCTAATAACTTCTAACATGCTATTTTCAGGTTTGGTTGGTTGGTTTTTCTCCTGAGCTGCGGAAGGTAACTGAACTACGCATCATAACCCCAAATCTCACTCCTCAGCTACATTATTCAATGTAGATCCCGTATTCTATATGCAAAATAACAGTTTTTTCACCCATATGTATTACAAAACATTTATATTAAATTGTATTTGTCTATTTTTTCCCCCAGATACAGCTTTGTAGTATTCCCAGGTCAACTTTTGCAGCTATATCTCTTGTTTTCACATTATAACTGTTTTTTCAGCAAAATCTGTCATATGCATTAAGGCCTTTCTTTTTGAAAAATCAGATTGACTCCCGATTTGCTGGTTTTATATTACATTTAATGGCTTGTAATTCCCTGGATCATTCATGGCATATATCATGAAAAATTGTCATCTTTACTGTATCTGCTGCTTGCTTGTTCTCAGGTATGAAGGTGGATTTAAGTGATACTTTATATATCACTGACAATTGTTCTCTGTTCTTATTTATGAACTCCTTTTGAATTCTTAGGGAAATGTTGATTTATTCAGTTTGTTGGGTTTTGTTTGTTTGTTTCTAACATTTATTGACACTTGAATTTGATTCAGATCTTCAGTGAATACCTCATAATGAAGGGTTCCAGTGTGGGAACCTCCCTAAGCTCTTCCACAATGAATACAAGTGCAGAAAATAAATTTAGTTTTCTGGTTGGCCTTTCTTTTTTTCTGAGTGCTCCTTTTATGCCTTTATCACCTACTGACTTTAGAGACCTTCTGGAAGGCTTTTTACTCCTAATGTAATTTGAGGAACAATGTATTAAGTGTATGAAAAACACTGGTAAATGCTTTTCAAGCAAAACATTTTACTGTGTCTCTTACGTTCAGCTAGCCAGCACCTGCCTTATGTTTTTCTTATTTCCTGAGAACCTTAGATTTTCTGAAAGCTACTACTCAGTTCAAATGATTTACCTTCCCTAACAGTTTAACCATTCTTTTTCCTTTTTCCCATTTCCTCCTTTTTCCCATTCTCAGGTTTTTTTCTGAAGTGATGTGCATTTCCTTTATGCCTTAAACTGTCATTATGTAGCCTACGTGAAGACTGCAAAGATTTAACCCCAGTTCCTTCCTCTTAGAAGAATTTCACCTGGTTTATATCCATTCCCTCAGCTATTGTTTGCTTTTGAAATCATCAACTCACCACAGACTCCTAAGATTTTAGGAATTTGATTAGTCTGATTAGTTGAGCCAGAAAGTTATCTTAGTTTACAACAGGTTATTTGATTCAGATGCTTCATTTCACCTTTGATGAAAAAAAATGTGGTTTTTTTTTGTTGTTGCTGTTTTTATGAATTAATCTTGATGAATTTCACACAACAGCTTAGCTAAAAAAGATGGAGAATTTGGCTTCCAGAAAAGCTCTTCCCAAGACTCTTGTGTTTCTGACTTACAAAGTGTGCAATTAAACAGGTCATAAAAAGCAGTAACATTGTTAAGGGGAAAAAATATATAGTTCTATGCAATCATACCTCTTCTAATGGAATTTTCAACCCTAATTAAAAAAAAAAGTGCTAAAAATAGTCTCTGAGCTCCCTCAATCAAATGGGAAGACTGCAAATATATCTCTGCCAGTGGAAGAAATGTATTTCTAAGAAGGAAAGGAGACCATTCGAAACCTCCAGAGAATCTCATGGCTGTATCCAACATTTTTTTTTTAAAAATATATTCCATAGTAGAATAGCCATTTGTCTTAACACCCCATGACTGCCTACAAACAAAGTGTTCTGCCAATGACTGGCACAAACTTCAAGCTGCAGCCTGAAATCAAGCTGGTCCTTTTTTCTCTTTCCCTTTTTTTTTTAATCTCTCAAAAGCATATCTCCTAGGCTGGATGAAAACACAGAGGAAAGCAGATGCCAACACCATTTGCAGCCTGACTGACGACAGGAAAAGCCAAAATGCTAGATTAACAGCCTTGTCCCATCACTAATCTTTGTTAACTCAACTCTACTTGATTACATAATGTTATTTGAGTACCCAGAACTGGGCAGACACCTCACTAACAACTGAAGGCATGATCCCCAAAAGATGTGCAGGCTATGTTCAACATTATGCACCCTAAAAATATCATGGCAATAGGAAAATGCTGGTGAAGGTCATTGGCTACTGGGAAGCTTGGGAATTTAGGAGGCAGACAACACCTTCACACACCTCTACTGTAGAATGTAGCTTGTAAGGAGAGGATTTAAAGAGCTCATTTATCTGTTTTGCTGTTCTAGTATTGCCTTTTTTCCCTGGACTGTGACAAATTTCTAGACCAGGGGTATCTGTGCAAGTGTCTAACTATTCCAGAGCAGCCTAGATGTGACAGCCTGCACTGCATGGCAATTGAACAGACAGAAGAAGAGGGGGGTCTGGGTAGAAAGAAATGCAACCAAGTGAGCAGTGATGTCACAGAAAGACTGGGATCAGCAAAATATTGGATGAGATGTTGGAAATCCAGTGGTCGCCATGGAGTTTGGCACACAGAGGGGAGGGTTCTTTGCCCGGTTTACAGGGCAGAGATATCTATTGCAAGATGTGCCTTTCTGCCTCAATTAATAATATAGATCCTCTGCCAAATTTTACACACTATCCAGAAGGGATGAAAATAATGAATAACCTCTGAGCCACTGTTTCAGCTCTGATGCAGCAGGAAAGCCAAACGGTAAGAGGTAATGTCACATAAGATAAGCTTTTCATATAATGTGTGACCCCAGAGTAAGACCAGATCTCTCATAAGATAAAGGACATGGGATTAGCCAGTACCAGCTGTTTCAGAGGAAGTGGGGGAAATGAAAGTGAGCAAGCAAGAAAGCCTTTTGAGTAGTTCATCCAGTTGATTGCACAGTGTGGCACACTGGGAAGTTCCCTGAAGGGAAAGATGGTTACATTACAATTTTTTTCTTGACTAGCATATGAATCTGAGTTTCTTATGTACTGATAGGGCAGTGTTTACAGAAGCACCACACTATACCCAATGGTGATGGGCAGCATAGGAATGGCTGCTCTTGTACAGCACTGGTATGATCTTCATTTCCAGGAGGTCCTGCATTGCTGTAGTCCAAAAGTAGTACCCTATCATAGAAGGGCACTAGCAGCACATCTAAGTACCAGCTAGAAGATGGTGATCCCCACCTTTCAAAGCAATATTCCCCTCCTTCCAGGGAAAACCATGAAGACTGAGTGTTATATTAAAAAGGCTTCCACTGATTGATTTTGCATTGTCTTTCTCCCTGAAGAAAATAGTCCTAGTTTTTGGGATAACACTTTGCCTCTTCACACTTTCTCTGTAAGGTACACATTGAGGAACAAAAGCAAAACCAAATACCCTACGATCTTCTTGTTCTGTGTAACTGTATATTTAATATTTTTGATATTTTTACTTCTGCTTTTCAAAAATCTACATGCAGTGATTTTAATGATAATTTTCTGGAACACTTATTGTGAGTTGCATATTTGGAAAAATAGAACAAGTTGCCATTTAAAATAGTCCCTCATATTTGACAGAAACTGCACTTTTGTGTCTTGTAACTATGCAGAGGCCAAATGAAGTTTTAGTTATAAAATGGCCCAGATGCTTTGAGGTTGTTTACATTCGCTCCTACCTTTTCTCAGCGCTGTACAAATGTCAGATGACTTCTCCCATTAGAATGAGGAAAAATGATCAGAGTAGCCAGAGTAGTTGCATTGTTTCTGTCAGGTAAAATTCACATGTGAGTAAATTATGGGTACAAAAAGCGCATTCAGACATCTGAGGATGATCACTGAGGACCTACTGAGATCTTTGAACTTGCCAAAGCCACTGAAGCCCAAAACTCTCTCTGGTTTAAACAGGCACTGTGGACTTTGTCATCTTGGAATCAACTGGGTGTAATTTTTTCCAGTTTTTCTAGGGGATGGTGTATCTACTGATGCTAGACTTTCATGATGGTTTTCTCTTCTCACAGAGAGAATTTAATCAATTGATCTCTACCATCTCCTACTCTCCAGGACCTTTTGGTTTCTGAATTTCCCCTCTACAGCCCCAGTGCACTTTCTTTGATCTGTCAGACCCTGTCACTTGGGCTTTCTGTTATCTGTAGTCTACCAGCATCGTAAATTCTTGATTGCTCCCATCCCACTTGTGGCCAATTTTCATCATTTTTTGACCACAAGACACACTTAAACCTCTGTCATTCTTCTGCATCCTACCTGCTGTGTCTTCACACATTCTAAATAGCTGCTTTGAAGATAAAATTAGCAAACATGTAACATAACTTATTCCTTTGCTTATTTTTCTTTTTTTCCTTTCTTCCGTCTTGATATTGACTCAAAAATGACACCCAACCTGTGCACTTTACGGCATTTCATCACATCTGCTGACCACTTGTTCATTCACTGTCGCATTACTTTTGTCCTAAGTTTCATATATTGCAAGGTTCTTTTTTTTCCCCATCTTTATCATACAATCCTACTTTAGTGTTTTCTATTAAAAAGAAACAACCTCATATGTTAGCCCATTTGCTTCCATAGAGATCACTTTACGTTCCTGTTCCCTTTTATCTTTATTCTTATTTACTATGCTGTTTTCAATTCCCTCAATTCCATGCTCAGACCTGTTAGCTCTGCCCTGTATCTTTTGCACTTGATCAGTCCAAAGTACTCGTGCCAGAATTTTTAATGGCCTATTCTTAACCAAGTCCCAGAACCTATACTCTGTCATTATCTCTGCCACCTGACAACTGCCTTGAATACTGCCCACCATTCTCTTTTTCATGAAATATTGCCCTTCCCCAATGATTCAATTTTCTCCTAGTTCTCCTCCAGGCTTATTCCCAATCTTATTTATTCTGTCACTCTTTCTCCACAATATTTTAATCCCACAAAGCAAACCATCTTTGACTATATGATTACCTAATCTCCATCTCAATTCCATCCGTCTCTTCTGTTAAAAAATGAAATTTCTGCCAGTTTGTCTTGCAGCTTAAAGGTGTGTAGTCACCCGAGGTCAGCTTAAATTTGATTAAGCATAATTCTTCAATCCCAACCCCAGACAGCTCTCTTGCTAGGAACAGTGGCATTATCCACTACTTACTAAGAAAGTCAACAGACAATGTAATGCCATCTCACACCATAACACTTTCATGTGACTTTCCAAATTTAATTTGATCATAAAACTTATAACATAATTTCAGCAGCACTTAGGTCATGATACAGTTATTTATTTGGCTGAGTAGAATGCTTTTACACCCTTCCAGTATCTTCCTGTCACCTCTTGTGTCACACACACAGGCTGTAGAAGGTTTTGTATGTGGACTCCCCTTCTGATCTTTGTAGAGTGCTTTGCAGTAAAGGATCTTCATCCCGGAGGAGGCACCTATTATGGCAATCAGGACAATAGTAAAATAGAGTTAACCACAAAAAACCCAGATTGTGTGCAAGATGGTGACAAGACCCTTCTCAGGGATCTTTTTAGTTAAAAATCTCTCAGGGAATAAAGCCTGCAAAAGTTTTGCCCTTAGGTAATAATCATTGCAGCTTCCACAACAATTTCACGGAGGGTACATCTTTGGCATCTCTATACCATTGTGCATATACAGCCCTTCTGAGAAACATTTATTATTATGGGCTTTCTTGTAATAGACTATAGCAGTCATAAGTGAGAGGTAAGGTCAGTTGGAGTTATTTAACATGCACAATGAAATAATGTACCTGTTTGGGGGGCTGGGATGGAGGGGTGTTCTTCCTTGTTGTTTTTAGCTGAACAAGTTGTACGTACATCACAGCAGAAATATTAAGTAAGACATAAAAGAAGAAATTACAGCTTAAGCCCACAAGAGGCATATGATTTTAGTGAATTCTTTTGTTTGAATAACCTCTTGCAGAGAAACTCAAGGGTCGTTATTATGGAAACTTTCAGGCAAAGTTATGCCACCAGAAATCATTTTAATGGAGCCTTCTCTTCACATCCTATTGATTTATCTGCTAAGGACGAAGGGAAATCAATAAGCAGAATCATTTTCACATCTTTTAAATATCTACCATAGCCAAAAAATATTGTTCAGTGCAGATATGAATCATTGGAAAGAAAATTTATGGCCATTGATAGGCATGCAAACATTTATTTCTTTATATTAAGAAGGTGATTTTCATCTTTTGTCTACTATCCTTTGTTTGATGTGTTTGTACTAAAGGTGAATGCTACACAGTGACAGCAGAAATTTCATTTTGTATGAAACAGATGTAAAAATACTGAGATTTTCCAAATTAGAAGGTGAGATATACAGAGGGTAGAAGCAAGGACATGTCACCTGGAAAGAACACAGGGAAATTGTCTGAGCAGCCAGGAATCAGGTTAGCAAAGCTAAGGTCCTGATAGAATTAAAACTGGCCAGACATGTCAAGGGCAACACAAAAAGCTTCTATAGGTACATCAGTCATAAAAGACAGACTAGGGAAAATGTATTGCCTTTCCTGAAGGAAAAAGGAGACCTCATTACCTGAGACATGGAGAAGGTGGAGGTACTTGATGACTTTTTTGCCTTGGTTTTCACTGGCAAGTGCTCGAGCCAGGCCACTCAAGTTGCAGAAGGCAAAGTCAGGGACTGGGAGAATGAAGAACTGCCTGCCAGTTGTAGGAGCAGATCAGGTTTGAGACCATCTATAGAACCTGAAGCTGCACAAGTCCATGGGGCCTGATGAGATATATCCATAGACCCTGAGGGAACTGGCTGATGAAGTTAACAAGCTATTATCCATCATATTTGAGAAATCGTAGCAGTCAAGTGAAGTTTCTGCTGGCTGGAAATGGAGAAATATAACCCCTATTTTTAAAAAGGGAAAAAAAAGAGACTCAGTGATCTACAGGCTGGTCAGTCTCACTTCTCTGCCCAGCAAGGTCATGGAGCAGATTCTCCTATAAACTATTATAAGGCACATGGAAAATAAGGAGGTGATTGGTGAGAGCCAGCATGGCTTTACTAAGGGCTAATCATGCCTGCCAAATATGTTGGCCTTCTACAACAGGGTTACAGCATTGGTGGTTAAGGGAAGAGCAACTGATGTCACCTACTTAGACATGTGCAAAATATTTGACTCTGTCCTACACAACATCCTTGTCTAAACTGAAGAGGCAAGGATTTGATGGATGGACCATTCCATAGCCTAGGAGATAAGGAATTGGCTGGATGGTCACACTCAAAGTCTTGAGGTCAACAGCAAGATGATCAAATGGAGACCAGAGATGAGTGATATTCTTCAGGGGTCAGTATGGGGACCAGCACTGTTCAACATCTTTGCCAGAGTCACAGGCAGTGGGACTGAGCTCAGCCTCTGCAAGTTCTGTCAAAGTGTATTTGGTAAAGTGGATGTTTATGATCATTGTGACTGTCAGAAAGAGGCAGTAAAACATAGGTGTGCAGCTGCTCTTCATATTGGCCTTCATATTGGCTGCACTGGGGCAACTGGCCAATATTCTTGGTGAGGACAACAGTGAGATAATGAGAAACTCCACTACCCCATGAGTAAACAATAACAGAGCTGGCATAAAGCCAGTTGTTTTTATGAGGATATAAAAGCAGGACCCTCTTATGGCCAAATCTGGTGCCTCACCTGTGGGTGGACACACCACACAGGAGCTTTCCCTGTTACCCAGGACTCCAGCTGTGGGCTGCAATGGGGCTTCCCAGCTTGAAGTGTGGATCTGGATGATGATTTGTTATTGATTGGTAATGTATTTCTACTTAATCTCTGTTCTCTCTACAGTAATGGTTTGATGCATTCATTGGTAATTTTCCTCTGTGCTTTACTTATATCTCTCTCTGATTTGCTTCATTATACTTATTCATTATATAAAGACATATACCCAATTCACATTAGTGTGCTTGTTTAATAAACTGTGCAAGTTATACAGCATGTGCATGGTCGTTTTGTTGCATACTGTGCTGTCAGCAGAACATGCATCCAGTACTGGGGCCTCCAATATAAGGACATGGACCTGTTGGAGCAAGTCCAGAGGAGGCAACCAAGATGATCAGAGAGAGCTGTAGCATCTCCCTATGAAGACAGGCTGACAGTTGGGCTTGTTCAGACTGGAGAAGAGAAAGATCTGGAGGGACTTTAGAACAGCCTTCCAATACCTAAAGGAGGACTCCTACAAGAAAGCTGAAGAGGGACTTTTTACAAAGTCAGGTAGTGATAGAAGAAGGGGTAATGGCTTTAAACTGAAAGATTAAGATTACATATAAGTAGTTCTTCACTATAAGAGTGATGAATCATTAGAACATATTGCCCACAGAAGCTGCGGATGCCCCATCCCTGTTCAAGACCAAGTTGGACAGGGCTTTGAGCAACCTGGTCTAGACAAGGTGTCCCTGCCCACAGTGGTGGCATTGGACCTAGATAAGTTTTATGGTCCCTTCCCACCCAAACCATTCCATGATCTCAATAAGCCAATATTCATGGATGTTTGTTTGCTGCAGCAGAAGAGCTCAACTGGCTTATTCACTGCTTTTAAATTAGAAATCTTAATCCATAAACTACTAATGGAGAAGATAGTTCTGGAATATTAATTCAGAGAACCCAATTTAGAAGCGTACCTCTTACCACAGATTATTTAGGGAGAATAATATGAAGTGTTTCAAATGTCAGATTTATTTCTCATTCACCTCCCCCTAGCCAATTTAATGGCATTGAATTCACATTACAAAAGAGAACTGAAAAATAGAACAGATCATTAATTATCCCATAAACCTATTTAACTCCTAGACAAAGGTTTAAATTCAAAGTTTGACATTTTTATTTGCATTGAATGTGCTTCATGTCTGCTGGTATTTCTTCTTTCCAGGGCTAATTTTAGTATGGTAACTGATGGGAGCAATGGTGCTGAGAAACAAGGGACACTGGTTTTCCAGGTAAATTTGAATACCTTAGAAGAAGAAATGTACTGTTTTGTATTGCATGGGAAATAGAAGCTCAATATTTACTTTCTGTGTGCTGCTTTGTCTGGTTATGTGTGAAGATTAAATTGTTTTAGTTTGATTATTTACTGATCATTATCACACAAATTACAATAAGTTAATGTTATTTATGTTATTTTTGGCTTTTTGTTTATTCGTTTCCTGATTTTTCTAAGTATTCTTTGCTAATAATCCTAAATATAGTTCTCAAAAAATCATATAAGATACCAAATAAGAGACAGGTTTTTAAAAGTTTTCAGATGATTCAGTTGTTGGGTCTGTAACTTATGATAACTCATAGAGGCTGAGTTTAGCTGCTTATTACTTGACAAAGGTCAGATCTGTTTAAAGTCCCTTAAGTGACAAAAAAATTTATTTTGTTATTATCAGTATCATTATTGAAAACTATGCAAAAACCATCAGAAAAAGTGTGATCTAGCTTCAATGTTTGAACCCAGTCATTGACAAATTAATCAAATCATGCCAGATGATAGAAGAGAAAAGTAATTTCTTCCCCACTGGCTTCCTTGTCTGCCCAGTTACTTTCTTTTCAACAGCCAGTTACTGGAAACTTATCTTCACCTCACACATCACAGTTAAAATGAAAGGTAATAAAAACAAATATAGTTTGATTTATATAGATTAAAACATTGACACTCTGGTTGCTTCATTCTAAATTCAATATTTCTGCTCATTCACAGCTTAACTGAACTGTCAGTTTGTCATCTCACATAACCAAATGTTACATAATCGTCTACAGAGTTGACTATGAAGGTAGAAATCATCTTGCACAATAAAGCCATCAAACATTAGGCCAAAATGTCTTAAAGGTATTTGATGTTTGACAATTAAAAGCAAATGTGATAATGCCAAATGTTGTTATATCATTATTTGATATAATTAATTTTATAAGCATTACTATTTTGTGTGCTGTTAAAGGCATAGATGTATGAATAAGCATCAAAAGGATTTCTAAAATTAGTTGAGAAACACAATGGTTTCAATAAATTCTAGAGCAAACTCTTTTCTGAAAAGAGACTTTTTGCTGACAAAAATGCTTGTTTGAGTATCATGTCTCCATGAGTCTCTAATTGGAAGTTTCCATTTCTACAGCCTTTTCCATTCTCTATGCTTAGAGGATACTGGCTGTAAATTTCACCACCCATCTATATAAGCAGGATCAGAGCCAGATAGTTTCTTTCCCTTTAGCGACTTGGCAGCTTAAAATCACTCCATGTCTTCTCACAAATACTGAATTCCTCACCGGCTTCAAGCTGTGACTGCTTATGCTGAATGATAGCATGGCACCACAGCTAAGGAGTGCGCAAAGGGTAAAGACAAGGCTTGCTCCTGCTCTGTCTGTGTAAACTCTTTCCTTCAAGTATGCCCACCTGTCAGATGAAACGCCTTGCTAATTCAAAAAGTGAATGTTTGCATGAAAGACATAGTTTCCTCGAGGCTTTCCAAACTAAATTAGTATTCAATTTAAATCTTTCTTCGTCTTCTAATCTTCTAAAATCTAATCATGCATTTTTCCTTTTATCGAATTACCACATCAAAGCAAAACTTGCTGTGGATATTCCTTATTCTAAATTCACTGTCTTTGCTTACAACAATACCTTCATGAACAGACTTAATTTTTACAGAACTCATCTGCACCATCAATTTCTATATATTTATTCATTTATCGTGGTATAAGGTGAAACCTTTTTCAAAGAAACTACGAAAAAACAACAATTCTTTGGTCGATGTAAATTGTCCTAAATAGATAGATTTCATCAGGCAATTGTAAAAAGCTCTTTGGGTATATTTACAACTTACCTGTTACCTAGATCAGCTTCATGCAATCTTAATTGTGCACTGACTTCTGAAAAATATTCAGCAAGGTCAAACTCCAGCCAATCTGTTGAAGAGTATTTAAAGATATTAGTTGCATTTATCAATTTTCTAAGTATTTTGTGGTACTATCTAATACATAGACTCAAGAGGTTTGATCTTACAAAGGCATTCAGGAGATATGCAGCAAGTCAATAATTCGATAAAATGATTATTCTTACTATTAGTACAGAAATTTGTGAAGATTTGCCTGTAACTGAACAAACTTCAAATACTTTGCCTGGGACTGTGGAGTAGCCCTTTGAACTGAGAAGATGATAGTCAATCTGAGTGAGGATCACCAAGGGCAGGAGGCTGAGGGCAGCCCAGCTCCAAAAGCCACCTCAGATCAGCTGGCCTGTCTAAGCTCAGGGCAAAAGGAGAAACCTCAGCATGCACGGGAGCTTTCCTTTTCTTTCCTTCATTTTTCAAACAGCTATGTTTCTATTGTTTCTATGGACATATAATTGACAACTTGGTTTGACAGACAGTGTTATTAATCACTGCGTTTCCCAGAATCATCAACACTTCTTATAAGTACCAAAGCTACCTATAACAGCAAAGACAACATCTAGGGGAAAAAAAAAAAAAGGGAGGGGTGGAAATCCTGTAGCTAATGTTTGGCTATTTAGAGAAGAATATAGGTTCTGCCCTGAAATAAGTGCTTTTACAGGAGTCAAAGGTGCTGCTAACTCTGTAATTGTAACAGTACCTAGTGAAGCACTTACTTGTTTAAACAAGGCTTTTCATTTTCAGCACAACAGGATTACGTTCAGGAGACCATGTGTTTCCACAGGCTTAGCAATGACTGCCATTTATTTTTCATAAGGACAGTGATTTGAAACTGAAAAGTCTTGTCAAAGCAGGGTAAACAGAAACCCTCTAATCTTTGAGGGTGGAGGGCAGAAACAAGCACCACCTCTTTTTTGGGGGGGGGTCCAAGAAAGCTACAAGGAATTTTGAGAATGTGCCAGAGCACATCACAGAAAATGCTGTAGTTTGTCAAGTAAAGAAATAGATGTTTGCTAAAAACTGTATCATGTCTATTTTATTCCTTAATGACCAAAGTCTATTAACATTCTTGACAAGTTACAGAATTTATGTATTCTACTTAAAAATCTTGTCAGTCCTATCTTGGTTGAATTTTAACAGGCTTAGCCCCAGAGATGGTCCTTTCTATGTTAGGCGCAGGGTCAGAGAAAGTTGAGCTGCCATGATCACTGGATGAAACCCAAAAACTTTGAGTGGTCATCATTTTTCCATCACTACTGTATCTGAGATCTCAGATTACTTCCCTTTATACCCTGTGGAATGCTTCTTGCAATGGAATAGAGGCTTCCAGCAGCCCCTGTGCAGAACTGGTGACAAGTCAGGTCAGGAAGGTTGGACATCACTGGAAAAGTCTATCCATAATTTTCAAGAAGAAATAATTCTTATGCTGTCGGACATGAGCAAACTCATGTTCATAAAGCAAAGGTAAAGATTTTGCAACTTGGATCTTAGTTTGAAAGTATCTGAAGAAATAAACATCTTTCCCGCAGACAGCTGTTTAAAATGTATTAGAGTACTCACCTGCATTATTTACCTCAGTTACATGGCTGATTGTGCCATGTAACTTCTCAAAGAAGGAGAGGAAGGTTTGATTAAATGCTGTGTGCCTAAATGCCTTTTTTGAACTCAATACCAACTACTGTGCAATCGTGTCTACGTCTTTTCACCTCATCACTTATGAGCTACAGTTTACTTCAATTTCCATTTCTATTTCAGTCAGTCTTACACAAACACAGCCTATTTTCCCCTTTATATTTGAACACATGAACTATTTTATTACATTTCAATCTAGGCTTATATTCTAAAAAGTTCTAAAAAGAAAATTATAAAAAGAAGTTTCAGATCTTGTATTTAGTTACAACTGACAAATTTTAAAGTAGGTTACCATATATTCCTATGCTACAGAGGTCTATTATGTCCACTAATGTAAAATTAAAGTATTTTTTTCAAATAATTCATATTAAAAATAATCAAAACTTTTTATATTACAATCACATTTACCATTTTATTTTAAAAGGAGGTGTTTCTCAAGATCTATCTTGACTAGTAGGTTCTTTAAATTACAGAATTACTGGTCTCAGCTTAAATATCAGTCTTGTTGAAATCATCATCTTGCCTTGACTCCAAGGAAGACAGCTCCCACCTGGATAAAGTCATGAACAATCTGGTTTTATCTCACAGCTGACCCTACCTAGGCAAGTAGACTGCACAAGAGTTCCCCTCTTGAGTTCCCCTCCAAATGACCCTTTATGCACAATAATTCTGCCTTTCCTTAGACTGTATTTAGAAAACAAATTTTAAAAAATCTAGCAAACTGAATAAATAAGTAAATTCATTCCTCCATTCATACATTAAATAGTACTTTTCAACAAAAAGTTCCTGTACCATTGTTTACTAAACAGAATTATCTTCATGAGATCCCCAGGTATTTCTCAGTGCTGTCTTGCTTTTACATGCTTATTTTCCAAATAGCTGTGAACCACATCCCCTGTCCGGTGTCTGTGATACTCCATCATCAGTCCTTTGACATAATGCACTTCTTGTATTCCCACTTCTTGTATTTTCCCTTCTATCCAGCTTTTTACCTCTGCAAATGCTTTCCTGCCCCCCAAAACAGCTGCTTAGTCTTCCTAAGTGCCTCTTGAAGCCACCAGTATAATCATAGGAAGAGAAGGGTCCATGAAAAAATTGTGAATGAGGAGGGAAGAATAAGTGAATAAAAAGAAGAGATAACGAAAGGCCACATTTGAACTTGGAGGACTTCCATACTGCATCTGCCTTCTCTGGCAAGAAGCCATAGATGTTCATCCTATAGGCAGATGAAATGTTACAGTAAGGTGTTTGTTGCTAGTTCAGAATCTTAATAAAGCATATTCTCCTCGACTGTAGTGTTTTGGATTGTTTGTTTGTTTATTTCTCTAATTTTTAATACTGAAAACTTTAAAAATACTGAATTAGGAATAAGGAAACAAAAGACACGGCAAGATTAATAGAAATCTCTTTAAAATAAAATCCATATACTTTTTCTCTTTTCCTTGCTTTTGTTCACATTCCTTTAAAAAGCTAACACAAAATTAAGCACTCTTAACAGTTCTGGGATTGCTAAAAGTACATAGAAGCACCTATTCAGAAAGTGGAGGGTAAGACTGATAAATAATCTCTCCTTGCAATTTGGCTAAGCCATTTCAAGTATTGGAATAAAGAGTTACTGCTTAGTAATACTTGTACGGTTTGTTCAGAAGTAATGGTGAATACATCCACTAATTGATTACAGTATCATTGTTTTCATCCCAATTATATTTCTTTCCACATTATAGAAGACAAAATTGTTTTTCAAAATATCTATTACTATTTAATTGCTTATGAAGGTCCCTATTCACTATGTCATTGAATATCATTAGGAAAAGTAATCTTCTCAAAGACCAGACCAGTTTGGGCTAGTCAAATACTAACATATTTCCTGAAAGATCTGTCTAGGAGTCTTCTGACTAATTGCATCTGGTTGAAGCACGAGAAGTAGCATGAAAAACTAACCTCATGATGGTTAAGTATAAGTCTTCTATGATCAAAAGCATGGAAAGCTTTTAGAGGTTCAAAAATCAATCAGATTCTGCATTTCTGATTTATTGAATTAGTTAATAGGGCAAATAGGAGAACTCTTCTATGGCCTTTGTCCATACAGGATCTCCCTGCAGCCAGCATTCACTGAAGGCAGATGCACAGCCAGCTTATTCTACAGAAGAGGCAAAGGAGCACAAAGACCATCTTAGAATTAGCAGACATCTTCCTAAACAGTTCAGGAGTATGATAGTTATTATGGAAGTTGGTCAAGTCAATTTTAGCCATTCTGGTCATCTGTGTTGTTAACAATATATAATTGCATTGTGTGTGAAACATACCTAGTAATAATATCAGAAACTATTACTGGCAAAAACAAAGAGTATTAAAAAAAAAAAAAATCTAATAAGCTGAGTGTCCCTTTGAGCTGTTGACTGAATTAATTATGTTTCTCCCTGAGACATTCTGCTAAGGAGAAAGTAAAGGCTCCTCTCTGTATTGGTCAAAATTGCCTATATGGTACCAAACCACTGTTTGAGGTTAACCTTAGTCACTGCCAAACAAACATACTGTGAGAACATCCTCATGTACTGCCTCCTACTTGCACACCAAATAAAATAGAAAGGCTTTAAAGAAGCTCTGTGCTCTGGCTTGTATAAAAATTCTATTTGTCTGAGATAACAACATTGGTAAGAAGTCCTGCGCTAAATACTAGAGTTATTTCATAAGTTTAAAGGAAAGCTAATCAGGAAATCAGCAATATTAGACAAAAATGGACTATGTAAAAATGTCAAAGCCTCACGGATTTTTTTGACAGGGCACATGCTCAGGAGGTGCTTCAATTAAAAAAAGGATTCACACGTCCTGTACTTGCAGTCTTAAAAGGATCCTAGTGAATTTATGCAGCCTGTAGTTAATGACAAAGGCAAATTTAACCCTGAATGAAATTACAAGATGGTTAGAGATCTGCTAGTGACAGCCTTGGTAAAAGATATGTCATAAAAATCAGTATTCTGAATATGAAACTGCTGTTGTGTTATGGCTTAGACTCATCTAGGAGCCTATCAAGTGGTTTCTAATAAATCTGAATACTTGAAGCCAGAGAAATAGATTTAAAATCCAGATTCATGTGAAAACCTCCTAGAAGCAGAAGTTTGCCCAATTCCATCAGCGATGAAAATGAAGGTGAGAAATTCCTGCATAAGGTAATTGTTAAGGTTTTGTGTGACAGATTACCAAGATAGTCAGCCTTCAGATGTGAGATGTGATCAAACCTCCATTTAAACCAGTAGAGCCCTATTGATTCACTGTGGTTAAGCATTTGGGAGAAGATTTTAGGGTTGGGTTTTTTTTCTAATTAGTAGATGCAGGGAAGAATAACTGTGTAGTTTATGCAATCTGCTGTCACAGGATGTTTTTTAAGTGATTTGCAGCAAGTGACCAAAAGAGCGTCTAATGCCACTGTGTACCCTATGGGGCAATGTATGTGTCAGTGAGTTCTCAAGAAACAGATGCACATGTGAAGGAGTTTGCTGTGGAAGTGAGGGACACAACTAACATAAGCAAGTGTGGAGCATGGTGCACAGGCCAAAAAGCAAAATTGAGCTTTCTTTCTTGCCCTTGGTAAAATGATAGCTAACACATATGTCTTGGTAGAAAGACAGACAAGGGAATTCTGTTTGAAGGGCATTTAGCTCTAGCCAAGAAAGCATGCCAGAATATAAATAGGGCCACAGAGGAGACGAAACACTGCATAGTGTTGTGGTTTGATTCAGGTGAAATGGAAATTAAGGTCTCTCCATGCTTGTCTGAGTAAATATTAACAGATACAGACTTAAGAGGCATATCAAAATGCTCTCCTTGACGTGTTTGCCACTACTGAGTTTCATAGACTTGGCAGTTCCCTATGCAAAGGTGCAGGACCCGTGAAACTGCAGACATTTAATGCTCCATGGGGAAAAGGAAGAGTCAATATGTGACCTGAAGAGGAAAACTTTTCAGTAGTTATGTAGGAGGCCAGTGATGATCCTGAGGCACTTAGAGGGGAAAAAATTACCTTTATATCCTGCAATGATTTTAGACAACAGGATATTTAGAATAATATATTATGAATAGTGAGAGAAAGAGAGTGATACCATCACATTTGTTTATCAGCTGGGGTTCTGCCCAATATACTAACACTAGCCATAAAAATTATTAGGCCGTGTTTCTTTCCTAGCTGGAGCAGATGTGGGGAGTCTGACTGATAGCCCTTCTGTACTATTATCACAAACAGATAGTTATCTGGAAGTCAGTCTCTTCCCAGCTTTGCAATGTGTTTCCAGGCTGTGATGGCACTGACATGAGGCATATTTTAAGCTGCCTGCAGATTCCAGAATGAATGACAGATTTAATCTGGGGGCATGTTCACTGATAAAAATGACTTATTTACCATGCCTACTCTGTGTGCTGCATTCTAAAAGGAGCAGATAAAAAGAAATAAATAGTAGTAACAATAATAATAAAAATATATAGGTGGATTTGTTCACGTGTTATGTCCACCACCAGAAAAATATTTGCCTCACTGCAGGACAGAAAACTAGAAGAACTGGAAAAAGCATGTATCCTGTTAAGCAGAAGTCAGAGCAAGAAGAAATGATTTACAGAGAGAGCATTGGTATCCATGAAGATCATGAGAAAGCCAGAACATGTTAGGACATACCTGTAACCCAGTCTTCCCTGTGTTTACAGCAAGGACAAGCATTTATTAAGTCTTTTCAGCATCAGCATATTGAACTATGAAAGCTATGCATCTTTTATGTGCTATTAAAGACATACGGAAAACATCTCAAAATTCTTCTTTAAATTAAACACATGCACCTGGAACTGGTTGTAGTCACTGATAAAGTAAACAGCTGTTTAGAGCAACAGAGGTAGTTCCTGCTGCCCATCCACCATGGCCCTGAGAAGCCAAGCACTGCACTCCTGCTTGGGGGAGAGGCAGTAGGCATTTGCATTAGGGAGGTGACTTATTCCAGAAATAAGAAGATCCATCACCACTTTCATCATACTTCCAGTAACAGCAGAAAAAAATCCATGTTTGTACAGAGCACTTCTTTGGACTATGTTCCTGCTGCACTCCTTCTTATATCAATGCTTATCAATGAAAACTAGAGCACTATTAGATTTGTGATGGAGTTTGGTGCCAGGGAACAGGGGAAGGTTATCTATTTTATATTTTGGAATATGTTACCACACATACAATAAGCTGAATTTACAACTGTAAAGATGGTACCAAAAAAGCAATACAAATCACATAATCTTGTTTCCCAGCCAGACCACATAGCAATGCACATAAAAGTATCACATAAAAAGGAGTCTAACGCCTCAGATTTTTACAAATGTCTAACAAATAACAGTTTGAGAGCAGAAAAAACATTATGCATAAGACATCATCAATATAAGCTGTCTTATTCAAAAAACATCCTTATGTATTTTGAACATTTGCATTTTACAGTTTACTATGAAAGAGATTTCCTGGGTTTCAGAGAAGAGGTGAACAGCTGGTGGAGTCACAGATGTAAGAATGTTTTCCTATTTAAATGCCTTAAGTAGTTGTCTTTCATGAGGACAGAAACCAGCTACGAGAGCAGCAAAGTTTATCTGTGTTTGTCAGACTGTAGAAAAGGGTTTATATTCTTGGAAGCACTACAATGTATAGAGGTATAGTATTAGACATATGCCAGAGATATGCTTTGGACTAGGCAATATATTAAAAATTACTTTTCAGCATGATCCTCCTATTCATGTGTTTGGGTTATTTTTTCATTTGTTTGGGTTTGTTTTGGGTTTTTTTGTGAACTAACTCCAACTGAATCCTTAATATTGTCCTAACCATTCCATTGTGGGGCAGGAGAAGGAGGGAAGGCTTGGTTACAAAGCAGTGGTAATTTTTATTTCTACATTTAAATTATAATTATGAATTTATATTTTCATTATATTTGTAAATTTACT
>WYDI02006832.1:0-49292 GCA_009867235.2 Psittacus erithacus
ATAGTTAATTTCTCTGAGGTGAGTTTTCACCTAAAGATACTGGAGAAGGAGTTAGAAGTCCTCTCAAGAAATCCTCTTGGCATGTGGAACACTGTAACCTATACCACCCACTGCACATTCTTGACCAACTGTTTGATACAGACCCAAAGCACTAAGAAGAAGAGAAACCAGTGCAGTCCCCACAACTGTGTTCACACTGCTGGGGACAAAATCTAGAGAAATCCCCATATCTTTAGGTTTTGGATTGATCAGGTTTCAACTTGAAGCTCCCATCTGCAGCAGGACCACTTATTAAAAGTATTTATTTTCCCTTCCTAGGCTAGAACCACACATGAAGCTTTTTCTCCATACTCATAACCCACAAAAGTCAAATAGCCTCCCATCTAAAGATCCTGAATTTAAGCTACAGAGTATATTAGAGAAGATAGAAATAAGAGAGCAATGCAGTGATTTGACTTTGAGTTTTAGTATGAAGTATAAAGTTCTGCTGACCTAAGTCAAACAGGCTCTTGATTTTGCCCACATTTTGAGAATTAAGCCCGACAGCACACTCTCTTGGTTTATTTTCTATGGCTATGGCACAGCTTCATGACATGGTAAGAAGAGACAGTTCAAATATTTCATAAAAAAAATAAGATTATCTGGCACCTTGGCTGGTTTCTGGAACCAATGTCAAGCCACATGGTTTTTATGGTTCAGAAATGTGTGCTAATTGTCCCTTTCATCTCTAGTTTGGGATCAGAGGGAGAACAGCTCCTGCGATATTTACAGCATGACTAGAAAGAAACTCCAGAAATCTTCCACCAAAGCCTGTTCCTATGAGGTTTCCCAGTTGCTTTGCACAGCCAAGATGCTTATTCACGTGCTATGGGTAAGCCAGGTGTCAGTGACAAACTTTCAGCTCTCTCAGCCTCAGTGGAGATGGATCATCCCAATTTCCCAGCGAGGAACACAAGTCCCACTGTCACTTGCTTGCTCTGTTGTCATACTGCAAGGAGGCAGCCCAAAAGAAGAGGATTTCAATGGGTTCAGGATCTATCTTCATCACGATCAAACTTAAACAGAGATTTAGTTTAGATGTAAGGAAGAAATTCTTCCCTGTGAGGGTGCTGAGGCACTGGCACAGGGTCCCCAAGGAAGCTGTGACTGCTCCATCCCTGGCAGTGTTCAAGGCCGGGTTGGATGGGGCTTGGAGCAAGCTGCTCTAGTGGAAGGTGTCCCTACCCATGGCAGGGGGTTGGAACTGGATGAGCTTTAGGGTCCCTTCCAACCCAAGCCAGTCTGGGATTCTGTGATCACAACCTCAGTATAGTCTGCTCTAAAGAGTTGCCTGCAATCCACCAGCCTTGTGCTTATCCCAACAGACAGTAATGAGATGTCGCAGATCTTTCCCAGCCTTCTCCTCTGAGGAGCATCCACCTCCACAATACACTATTCACAACAGTATTAGGAAGACAATCAGAAATTGCAAGGAAACTAAAGAAAATTGTTTTCACCCTCACCTGGGAGAAGTTTCCCACTGGAAATTCCAAGGAAGCACCACAACAATCCTGATCCAAAGGCCATTAGAGGCTGCCAGTCTTCCCCTCACGCTTCAAGGGAGTTTCAACCATGTCATTACTAAACTCTGTGAAAAGTAAAACTCAGGGCTTTGCAGGGCCATGTATCAGAGACAAGAAGGGAACCACACACCAACCCTAAGGACCACAGCTCCAAGGCCCTGCAGGTTTCTTCACAGTGGCACTGGTTGTGGTCAGACAGGCTTGGATTATCTTCCTGAGCCCATCCAGCACTTAAACCCATGATGGATTTCCATTCATGCTTGCGCTAAGGGCTGAACGTTTATTAACTCTTTTCTCACTCATTATCTCCCTCCTTAAAAGGGCGCTCTCAGCAAAACCAGGATCAATAGTTAGGAAAAGACAGTAATCATTTGACAGCTGTGTAAAAACCACACCTTTAATTTCTACAGAGCCTTGTACAGACACTGTTTACCAAATAAAGATTTCTTTTTGCTTTTAACAGCCATGAAATTATTATTCATATAATTTAGGACCCCAAACTCCTCATCAGAGATGTGCTGTGCAGGGGCCTGTATATGTCTGTAATAAGACAGAGGGAGAAGGCAGCTCCTGCTTTGAAGAAGTTTCAATTTTAGCATGCTGTAAGAGACAAAGAACTGCAGATAAACCATACAGGAGGGAGGATGGGGTTGAGGACAAGGTAAAGGTGGAGAAAAAATCCCTGTTGTGCTGTAATAAGTTCAACCTCAGTTTATGCTATTATAGGATTTCAATATTTTTCAGATTATGCAATCTGATTTAATAATCAGTTGTTCAATACAACCATTGTTCTTCCTCGTCTCTCCCCGATGAGTTGATGGAGGGAAAAAGCACTCATGCCCTAGTAGGAAACGCCACTCCCACATTCAAAAGTTAAGACTCACCCAAGGGATCATCAATCAGTAACTCACTTTAAAATTCTCTTTAAAATGTTTTACTAGCTCACTTTACTTGGCATTTTTATCACTATTTATATCTCTAAAGCAGTGATATAATTAGTAAAGCTATTAATGTTTCTTATGTTGAGTCTTACAAAAGCTACAAATATCTATAAATCTGGCTTATAGTAAAATAAATAATGACAATAATTCTGTCAAGCATCAATATAATTTGCTGGACAGCACTGTGTAAACCAAGCAAATATCTGAATCATCAATGAGCTTAATCTGTGCCATTTAACCACCCCTTCAGTAAATTGTTCTGCAGACCAGAGGAGTGCTCAGGTTAGTTACTTCGCAGACTGCACTCCTCTGCCGCCAGCATCTGCTTTCCCACAAAAGCAACTGGCCTGAATTTACCCAACTCTGCCTTACATTCTCCTATGACTTGAATCAAAAACTCTTATCAAATGCATGGGAAAAAGGGTTTTTTTCCATTCTTGTGAAACTTTGAATCTTCAGAGATGCTGATGTTCTCCATGGATCCAGGTTCTTTAGCAGAAAAGCCAAAATGAAACAAAACAAAAAACCCATCACTAGAAAAAAAAATTCCCTTTCTTTTTTTTCCCCTTACAATAGTCACTTTTGTAGTGGTGAGGGCATTTGCTTAGGACATGATAAAGTCAGTTATAAGCCTCTGCTCTGCATGGTTCAAACCAGTAACAGGAGCCTGGGTCCCAGCACCTTCGCCTTAGGGTTAGGCTCTCTCATTCAAGCCAAAATTTATGCCTCAGGCAGGAGAAACTTTTCATCTCTACAACATCAAACCAGGATGTCGAAGAGTCCTGCTTTGTGTCGCATTGCCTGTTCCCAATGCAGGGATTTCTGTGAAAACTCGTGGATGGCTCAAGCCCTCAAGACTTTGAACCATGGCATGGGCCACCCCTTTATTCTGCTAACGCTTGATTTTCTTTAAAATTGAATGTTTTTCAACATATGCAGAAAAACCCCAATAGAAAACATAGACCATGTGTTGGCAAAATAACTCTAAACTCCTGTTCTCTGCTGCTTTGTACCCCTTGGAAAGATTTTCCCCTCTTCAACAAGGTGCATAGACACAACCCAAACTTCCAGAGACTGTACTGGGCTGACCTTCAACAGCCCAGGGGAGGTTAATGAATGCTCATCTAAATACAAAACCATTATCCACAGCATTACCATTTTCAATAAGAAAATAAATGCCTACACTCGCAAGCCCCAAGTAATAGGCCTTTTAAGTAAAAGTATTGGAAGAATATATCAGCTATAAGATATAATACCGGCAACTACTACCACAGGATGAGCATTTTTAACTTTCACTCTAAAATGACTGGATGATAAGAGAGTACAATATATATTTTGAATTCAGGGTGAGAAGATCTTTTTAATATAAGTGTTTTATGATGTAGTCATACATCATTTCTAACTAAAATGCTAAACAAAACACAATCCTTTTCTGAAACCCAGATAATGATGGATTTTTGTTATTCTGGTTTATTCCGGAAGATAATTTTTCAGCCCCAACTTTTATTTTATTGATGGCATAGAAGGTCCCAGTACATCTTCTTTCATATCTGAGACAGTTTCATGAAAGCTGGGAGCTAAAAAATCAAATGTCATTACAGAGAAAGAATTTTTTGGATACATGATCATTTATCGGGATAGTCCCACATGGCAGGATTAAAGGAGATTAAAAGGACCAAGTATGTTTTGTTGATTGCTTTGGCACTTGAAAACCTCTCTGATCTCAGAGCAGGAGTTGTGTAGTTATTATTATAATAATAATGGGGATCTTGGAAGACGGGAGGTGGATAAGCAGAATGGAACTAAATCCAATAATGTTTGTATTGTCACAAAGCCAGGAAGGTTTGGGATATGATTTAATCCTATGAAGCAGACCTACCCAACACTCCTAAGCAAGAGATAGACAAATAAATAAATTCAGTTAAATAGAAGCGTGTCTGCAAAGTGAATCCCTCACCCTTCCCCAGGCTAAATATCTTTTCTCTCAACTCCAAAACTCATCAACAATTTTGCTGTGTGATCTGAGCAAGAATCCCAAGAAATCACTGCCCCCTTCCCTTTATAGCCTCAGCTAAACTGGACATCCCAGGAATTGCCTGTGTTTTCTTTCTCGTTCCTTGTTTGCTTTCCTGTGTATTACCAAAGCAGACTGTGTCAGTACCTATAAGGAACCAAAATATTTTAAGTACTGACTACTGCAAAAATATGAAACACCTTTTTTAGTACTTGGTTCAAACAGAGGGATAAGGCAGGAAGGAAAATGACATTTATCACCACCCCAGTGTTGAGGATGGCTGGTCCCTGCCTTTCCAAGTGCCTTACCGTATCTATCACAGGACAATAGTCTCTTGTCCCAGAGAGTCTCAGGCTTGGCTTCCTATGCTGTTGTAGGATGGGAGGATGCTGTACCCTATGCTACACCCCTCTGCCTTCACATGTCTAGCTGCTGTACCACATGCCTGTTGAAGAAGTGGTGTTTTCTTTTAAAGATTGTGTGTTAAAATAAAGACCTTTTCTGAAACAGTGGGGTTTAGGATAGTGACACGAGGCTCTACAAACTGTACCACTTCTATGCACTTCAAGAAAACCTGAATTAAAACCTCCACTTGTAACATATGCTGTAATACAGTCTTTCCATGAAGCCAATGGAGCAATACTGAGTTAGACCAACCTATCATCTGGCCCATGGCAGACACATCTGCAGCAGAGACCCAGGGTCTGCTTTATTGCTGTTTAATAAAAAATAAAATAAAGAAAATAAAGAAAAAAGCCAGGCCTGTAGTTGTTCTTGTTTTGAGCTCTTACACTAACTACTTGGTCTATATACCTCCTGAAGCTTTTGGCTGTGGTACTTAATCAGAACAATAGCTCAGAAGAAGCCAGAAGTTCTGGTTACAATTAGCCGGGACTATTTTAACTACCTGTTTGGTTGTTATAGATTTAAGAAGGACTGGCTGGTAAGAAGAGGGTTCTGGCAAAAACATCTCTGCTGAGTTAGGGAGGCTTTGGGTTTTAAGTTCTGCTTCATAGTTTGGAAAGGCTGGTTTAACAGAGATACAATCCTTCCCTCTGTTTTGCATGCCCTTTTATGACCCTCGGCTCTCCAATGCACTCCATACTCCTTATTTACACACAGTGGCCAGCACAAGAGCATCCTGTCCCTGGCTGGCGTTGGAGCGCAGTCAGAACAGAAATACAAACAACCCAAAGAACAAGTGAATCACAGACATCAGTGTGAACTTCTCTTAAATCCTGGACAAAAACCCCCATGAAATCCATAAGGGAAAACCCTGAATACATTAACCAAAGAAAAAAAAAATAGGTAGATATGTAAAAGAAGCTCCACTTAAAATAAAAGGCTGCAGAGACCAAACTGTAAGAGCCCAGGCTTTGGATAAGCTTTCATTATTCATTGACTCAGGTTTCTCCTTTACAGAAAGCAAAAGATTAAACCAATGCCAATGGGAGCAGAGATTGGAGGGTGGGTGCTGTGGACAGTTTGGCCCCTGGGAAGTGGGAGAGGGCGCTTTGACTGAGCTCTGGAAGAGGCTGCAGCACACTCAGAACTTTGCAGCACACTCAGAACTTCACAGCACAAGGATGCAGGAGCTCAGCTAATTGGGGAAGATTGGCAGGGTTTTATGAGACAGACACCGTCATTATCAGAAATGAAGGATGAAAACTTGAGGAGCTACATCACATTTTCTCACTAGGAAGTCTCAGAAGGAAAAAAGGATTATCAAAGTTTTTGATAGTTCCATTTAACGACAGGAAAACTATGTTAATGTAACCTTCAAGATTTGGCTTAAACCCTCTAAATCAAGGCAATTAAGAGTTCAGGCCTCAGCTTCTTCCCTAACCCACCCATACGCCCACAGTGCCCAAACTGCGTGAGACACAAATGCTGCCTGTCTGGGGACAGTGTCATTTATAGAGGCAGACCATACTGCTTCACTCTTGTAACACCCAGTACAGCCCCACGCTCCAGGAAAGAAGCACCCCTTAGAGCTGCACACAAAATGGTCTTATGTTTTATACACTTCTTCATCCTTTGCTTCATTTTTTCATATCAAAGCAGTAAGCAGTTTCACCATAACCCAATCCAACACAAAACCTCCCTCTCCAAAGCACAGCCATGGTTGAGTTAAAGCAGAATACCCAGGACCGAATCTTTCTGAACTTCTCAACTCCTCAAATTAAAAGAGAAGCTGGATTGATTTCTTAAAGCAAGAACTCCCTGCCTCCCTGGGACCTGCCAGGCTGCACCAGAGCCTGCTCAGGCTGTGAGAAGCAGGTACTTTAATGGCCAAGCTTAAAAAGCCCTGAAAGCCTGGGTTTCTAATGAAAATACTGACAGACCCTTTAACTGCGCAGCAGTGTGAGCAGGCGCCACCATAATAACCATTTAAGCCCTCTTTGCTCAGAAAGGCTTGGCCCGGCAGTGCAGGAGGAGTAAACAGGACTGGTAACTTAATGACCTTTGAGCATTAGCAGATGGCCTTTTTACGAGCGCAGATTAGCAGAACATGGGAGCTTCTAATGGCCACTAACAGGTGCCAAGGCTGCTTTTCCCCTCTCCACCTCTCCACAGCCAGTAAAGCTCCAAAGCACTTCAAATGGCATCTCTGCTCCCAGCCAGTCCTTTATTTCTGTTTACACCACAGCATCTTCAGTGACACAGCAACATATGTCCCACACCGACCTGACTACACTGTAGGGTACCATAACCACACCAAAGCACATTACCTTTGGGTAATGGCCTCATCAGATGAGTCACTGTCATGATACTGCATCTGTGGTGCAGCTGGTTCAAGGGTGGTGATCAAAATGGTTCCCCTTCTTTCTGGCAGGAGGGTAGCAGTGGGAAACCCAGCAGAAGGATTCAAAGCTGTTTGAAAGCAGGAGGGAATCAAAGCAAAGCTGAGGTAGGTGTTTCCCTTCTGTATTTATAACATCATTGTGCTGATCTATGACAACCCTCTCGACACCTTCCCAGCCCACCTCTCTCACCTGTTCTCTTTCTAATGCCCTTTTTCCTGGCTCTGCCCCACTGAAGGCACCTTGGTGCCTTTATCAGCTGGGGGAGCAGTAACCATTCAATCCACATCTCAGCCAATATTCCCTCACCCAGCCTTATCCTGGCCCAGAAACAGCTCAGAAGTGCACCAGAATCAGGGCAATTACCAAATTGGCTCCTCTGCATTTATCTCTGTGGGTGGCTAGAGAAAAGCCCTCGCAATTAATCTCAGATGCTGCCTGATTAGACACTACTCCGGTCCTGAGCCTTTTGGAGCCAAGCAAACCTGCTCCAAGGCTGGAGCTGCAGTGAGCGGGCTGAGGCAGACCCTGCCCCGCCATCAGGGATCACACACATGTGGGAGCCAGCGGGCACTGAGTGGGGAGTTGAGTGTTGAGGGAAGAAGACAGCAAGAGCAAAGCTGAGGAGCAGCTTACAACGCACTCGAGAGGCACTTGCGGCAGCCAAGTTGCAGCTTCAAGTCTCTCAGCCTCTCACCACCACCTTTCCATTCATGGGGCTTTTACTAATGGCATTCCACCATCTTCATTTCCCACTTATGGGGCCTCCAACATTCTCAGCCTCTGGGGCTATATTCTTGGCATCCTACTCTTTGAGCCTCCGCTGTCTGTGCCCCCTGATCAAACACTGGGCATTACACAAACTGGGCACCCACTCTCCCGGCATGTCACTGTTGACCTCCTACCCTCTCACCTTCGCACTCTGTGCCTCTCGCTCTCTTATGCTCCACTATCTCAGCCTCCCACTCACTGGGTTTTTACTCTCTTGGTTTCCCAGTCTCTCAGACTCAATTCTTTAGATCTATTCAGAAAGCTTCTACTCTCTTGGCCTCCCACACTCTCAGCCCCCTACTCATTGGACCTCCAACTCTAAGCCTCAACTCTCTTGGCCTCCTGCTCTTAGATTCCAGCTCTTTCAGCTTCCATACCATAGCCTGTCAGTACTGGACTCAATTCTCTCACCTTCTCCTCTTTGGACCTTCCACTCAGCATCAACTGTCTCAGAGCAACCACTCTATATTCTTAGCCTCCCATTATTGGCCTCACCCTCACTCAGCATCCACTCTCTCAACTTCCATTCATTGAGCTTCCCATTCTTTCAGCCTCACACTCTCAGGACCTCCAATCTTTCAGCCTCCATTCTCTCAGCCTTCCACTGACTGAGCTTCCCTCTCTTGGCCTCGCACTCTCAGCCTCCACTCCCTTGAGACATGCAATATGTCAGTATCTAATTTTCCAATAGAAGAAAATAACCTGTTACAAACTCCAGTCAAAACCAAAAAAGGGCTGTTAGTAGCATGAGGTTTTGATTCTAATCCCACAATTTTCAGGTGTGAGTCCCTTATTAGGAGGAACATATTATGGCTGGGATTTGAGGCAAAACACTGGGGAAAGAGACTGGAAAACTCAGAAAAGAAACCCTTGATAAAACAATTAAATTTTGCCACACAAAGGAATTAATCGTGTCCAGAACAGTGTTCCTGGAAAGCAGCACTGTGAGACACCTCATCAAAGTGCTGCAAGGAACCAGTCCCAAGGCAGGAAGGCACAAAGCTGTGAAGGTTGAAATCTGCAGGAAACAGTGTGTTAAACTGTCTTCTGTGTGGGAAACATTACAGGAGAAGGGACATGACATGATGGAGCATAGGGAAAGCCAAACACCAGCTCAGGGGTCCTCCTGGCACCAGCCCAGAGAGGAAAAAGAAGGGTTTAGAGCAAAGGTGCACAAGTCAGTGTGGGGACAATCCCAGTGGTTTTAGGGGGAAAGTAAGCCCAGGAGCAATGAGGATATTAAAAGTTAAATCTCAAAAGATGGCAGCTAAGGATGTCTAGCAAGTGCACACAGGACGCTCACCAGTAGGGTGGGAAAGGAAACCCCAAAGAAGCTCCAAGAAGTAAGGAAGATCCCAACAGAGCAGGGCTGAAGGAGCTGATACAGTCCCTCATCCCATCATACAGGTGTTCCTGTAGAGGTATAAAAAAAGAACATTTCCCATTATGCAGAGATGTGTTTGGAAGCTGGGCTGATGCCAAGGATGTTCCTGTGCTGGATGTGTCTGCAGGGTCACTTTCATTCTCACTCAGGACTTGCTCTGGAGAGTTTTGCTGTTTGGATTGTGCAGCACTTCACAAGAAAATGCAATTTCTTGATGGTGTAGGGGTCCAGGGTCTGCACAAGTGCTGGCTGAACCTGAAGAAAAGAAGGAGAAAAGTATAATCAAGACTACAAGAAGCTTTTGGGAAGGCTATTGCTATGCAAAAGAGAAATGAATCATGAATTTAAGGTAAGAAAAAGATGTGCAAAAAGGCCCTACGGCCTGGTGACACCAAGCTTCAGCAGAAACGGGAGTAACTTAAACGGATGCACTGATGTCTACAGAACCCGCCAGAAAGAGGATGAAGTCAGAGACCTGGGTTTTATGTGATAGATACAGGAACCTGTTTCTTGCTCAGTCAGGGTGTCCAGGAAGGGGACATGGGTAGCACCTTGCCAAACCCCACATTACCTTGGAAATGTGTTACAGGGGAGAAAGGGAGAAAGTCCTGAGAAAGGGGTGCTCTTCCTAGGAACACAGGGACAGAGAAGGACTGCAATGGGGCAGATGAATCTGTGGACAAGACACAACCAAAACTCATTAACTCACCACTGTGGTGCTGAAGGTGCCTCCAGGGAGACCACACAGCAGCACAGAGCACCCTGGAAACTAATTGAACATGGTTAATTATTAGGTGGTTTAAGATAAATTAGAGGGTTTTCATTGTGCTTATGTTGTTTGTTGTGGTTAATTTTAGTTGGGAAAGGGCAACTTGCAGGAACTTTGAGAGGAGCCGTTTGGAAGGGATGCTTGTGTCACTCAGGGTTGGGGTGACACATGGCTGGACCACCTTGGTGTGTCCCTCCAGCATCAGATGGCAACCTGTGTGTAGTACATACTCTTGCAAAAGGACATAACAAAATAAATGAGAACTGTGCTTCAATACATAGGAGATGAGTTCTGCTAGAATATACAAGATCTCTAGAATATGCAACACTTGAAGAATAAATGGTTCTATTAATGGAAACTGGCAGCAGGATCACAACCCTCCCAAATACCAGAATCTATGGACTTAGAGGTGTAGCTTTTAGCCGGTCTAAGACTTTATGAGCCGGAAATCTGCCTCAGAAACATCACCTTCATAAATGTGGATCCATTTGTGTTCCTGCACCAAGACCTGGTTAACGTTGTGGGTTTGTGTACATGAGCTGAAGAACGAGGATAATGGTCTCATCAGTGTAACCACACTAAAGGCAGCAGGGAGACACCCATTTCCAGTGCAGGATGGGCTCCTGTAACTGCTGCTTGCCTGAGATCCTGAGATTATATGAACACTGAAATTTAAAGCAAAAGGGGATGTAAATTAACCAGGCTGAAGCAACGGAAATGCTTGCAGGAGTCTTTGCGAAGCCAGCACACAGAGGAGTTGTGCTCCAAACCATCTCAAATCTTTAAAGCATATCTCCTGAGTGTTTCGTCTCGCCTGGCTCAAGCTCTGAACACCGAGACCCAAAGATCTGCCCTGTAGAGAGTGAATTCCTGGCAGCCCAATTCATTTGCAGACATTAGGGGTGTTATCCCCAGGGATGAATTTGGCCACTGGCACCTGCATTCAGCACTGGATGAGCAGGAACAGCTTCCTTGACTTGCAGGGCTCATTGTGCCAGCTCTGAATTTGGCCCTGTGTCTTTCTCTTTGTTCTGTGTATAGTTAAATAGACAAAATGAAAAAGCCATGACTAATTAGACTGTTAAATTAAACTGCTTTAAATTTATTTTATGTGATGCATAAAGTTCATAAAAAGAGGTACCCAGAGTGGTATCAGTGACCTTTCTCCAGGAGCTGCAGTCCACCCGGATGCTTTTTTGAACCAATTGGCTGAAAACTCCTGGATTTCTTAACACCTTTTATTCCCTCCCTGCCACTTTCAAACCTGAAGGATTTATTTTTATCAGTCCCTCACCCACATAATGACTTTAAAATTCCTTAGGTTCATACCTTAAAATATAGCTGGGAATTAGAAGTAATGCCAATTAACAAGTCAAGGCTCAAAGGCACTGATGGAGTTAGCTTGCACTTCTCCCTGGAAAACTGTCATAAGTATATATAAGAACCTGCACACCTCAGGATTTCTGCTCAGAGCACTGTGCCTCTTCAAAAGCACCTTCTCCATGATATCTGCATCTTCACCACCACCACAGTGCCTACAGACCAGACAGCCCTGAGCCAAAAGAGGTAGAGGTGAACCCATGCTGCCCCACAAGTGCCACCCCAGGCAGTTCCTCCCCTCCAAGCTCTGGAAGAGCAGCAGATCCCGGCACCTCTGTTTGGACAGGTTTGGCTGGCACATCTGTGTTTGGACCTGCAGGTCTGTCCTCGCCACACCAAAAAGGCAGTTTATATGCTGCAGGCATGAGCTGATTCCTGGATCTGAAAACCTGGAATTTCAAGACGGACAAAACCCCCTTATTTGATATGCAGACGTTCCTCCCACTCCCATTTACCAGGCACACAGATAAAAGGGAATTTGGTTAGACCTCATGAGGCTCTGCTCCAGGATCTGGCACATGAAGGAGGCCAGAGTTTAGTTCCCAGGTCTGTCAGTGGCTTCGGGCAAGTTATTTCACTTCCCCCAATTCAGTTTCCTCCTCGGTGGCAAAGAGGTGTTTGTAATATGGAATGGTTGGTTTTCCCTCCGGCCACCCAGCACTTGTTGTTTTTCTGGAAATGCTGCTTTCATCCTTCAGGATCCCTCATGGGATGGGGTGGAGGCAGCTGCAGATCACGGGCAGCATCCAGGCACCTGGGGAGAGGGGCTCACTTGGGAAATCCAGTGAGTGAACAAGTGTGGTGGTACCAAGACCTCCTTACACACTCTACTGCTACCGCTTATGCTGTTCAAATCCTGCCCTATTTCACGCTTCATTAGGAGGGATATTGGGTATTCTCCTCCCAATTCCAAGTTCAGGCTTTCTTCCTTACTGTTGACACCATCCCCGGAGTGCCAGAGCCAACCCAGTCTGGATCAAATTCTGCCTGCAAGAGATGCTGGTAGCAAAATTCGACCCGTCTGATCCCAGCCCTGAGATGAAATGATCACGAAACCTCCTCATACCCTTTAATACCATGAGCTGAGCAGGACAGAACCATATCCTCGTGATGCTGGGATGAGCCACTTTATCTTTCTATGCCTGAGGAAGACAACTACAGAGGGCAGATGGCTTTTTGGAAGCTTATAATTATGGCATCCCCTGCTCCTGCTGATGCTGCACTTCCTTACTTTGTGCTCCTTTATTTGGGAAGGATGCGTTCTCAGCAAAGGTGTGAATATCGCTCCCTTCACAGCTAATCCCGACACGCCAGCGGCCCACAAGCGCACTGTATTGCTAAGCAACACTTGGCAAAATCCATGCCAGGTTGTGTCGGTCCCTTTTGATGTTTCACAGAAGCATTGTCATTTCCATCTCTGGCATTGTTTCCAGCATTTTGGGTGTCAGTGTTCCTGAAAACCATCGCAGAAAGGATGTTTATTGAACTGTCAGAGGGTGAATGATTGACACTAGGCACAAGTACTTTTCATGTTCAGGTTTTGGCATGCCACAATTGGATTATTTCCTGATAAATGCCATCCAATTCTACCAGATGGACCACTGAGAGATATGCCAACCTGTGTGAGAAATGGAGTAGATGCTCAGTGCCACTTATTGGTAGATGTGTGCTTCTCCAGTCTATCCTTTTGTGTAGCTGCAGGGTATTTCACTGAAGCAGGGACTTTTGTGATGCTTGTAATTACAAGAGCAAGGCAATTTTCGTCATGGAGAAGGGTAGATTTCAATGCCCAAATTTGATTTCATTCACCTTAATGTGGAAGTACAATACCTGGCCCTCTCCTCTTAGATTTAATGTTCTCTGTGACGTGAGCATTAAAGAGCTGTGAATTTTGAAAGTTGGGTATTTCTCATATATAAATAATTCCAATAAACTAATCCTCTGCCTTCCCATTCACCGTTTCCTAATGGTTTATTTCAGATCCAAACGCAATACAAGGATTGTGAGACAGATAAAACGTCTAAGAGGGAACACGTTATACATCATACCACCCAAAGTTTATCAAACAGCTGAATTCATTTCATTGGCACTCATTGAAAGCTCAGTGGTGATTATCTGTGATCTCAGGGTCATGGAGGAACAAGTGGCAGCATGGGGAGACAGTGTGACCTGGGGATGGGTATCAGCAGTAGGGTAGGCTGTGACTGTCAAATTGTCCCTGGAGCTATTAAGGGTATGTGGGGCAGAGGGATTAAGCCAGAAGAGCTTTCTTATCAACACAGGTGCCTGTGCTGAGCAGAGGGGAGAAGGCAGAAACTGCCTTGCACACCCTTGCACAGGCACTGGGTGAGGAATAACCATGGGGCACAGCTTTGCTTTAGTTTAGTTTGGCTTTGCTGGGTGTCGAGAAGGAGGGAGTTCCCTTCTTCTGTTTGCTAGGGTGACACAGGAGGAAATCCCTAATTCTAGAGGATGGAAAGTTGCAGGTCTGTGAAAGCATGATTTTTCTGTCTGTGCCGATCCACTAGCGAGACAAAAGAAACATTAAGTTATCTATTCCTGTAGTCCTCAGTACTTCCATACATACATAAAAAGGCAGGGCCTTTGTACTATACCTAATGAGCAGAAGTGAATAATGTGGTATAATTAGCTTTCCTTTCTCAGCCTGCTCTCTCAGCTATCTCAACACCCTTCTGACAGCAGCATGGTACAAGTGGTGACTGGTGCCTACATCTTAGATTTACCATCACTTCATTGTTCTGCGCTAACACATTTTTCATCATTGCCATTATGAGGCCCCTCTTTGCTGTCCTTATTTCTGCATTTTAGCTGTTGGCTTAGTCACTGCCAGCTAAAATGAGACATAGCTTCAATATAGGATCTGGGCTGGAGAGGCTGTTATTGCACTATCCCCTCCTCAGAGGCCTGTGGTCAAACCCCTGGGTGCATGCATGCATGCATATGTGCCCCAACCCCTAAAAACGTGTCTGATTGACACGTCAGTCCTGTGATCACCTAAAAATAACAAGTAGGGAAATGTCCAGTCCTTTGTGGATGGCCTTGATTAACTAAAGGCCCTGATTTTGCAATGGGTTCTGCATCAGCCCGTTTCTGTACCTCTCCAGGGCTCTGGGATCACAGAGCTGCTGATTTCCAAAGTTCACAAAACAGGGAGAAAAAGAAATGTATACAAAATAATATAGCTCTGTGCAATCTCCTGCTGTTCTAATATGCAATAACCTGCTACGGAGGAATGCTTGGAATAGCAGCACTTTTTTGTTTTGCTGTCATTACAAAAGGGAGTTGAGAGGCAAACTGATTATGCAGGACTTTAAAAACCAGACATATCAAAGACTCCTGCTTCCCAAAACAACCGCCCTGTAAAAGGATGTTACTGGGGTTACTTCCAAGAAAGTAACGCCATTTCTTATTGCGGATTTGTTAGCAAGCTGATAAATCAGTTCAAAAGCAACCCTGTTTAAAGAGCTGTTATGCAGAGATGCAGTAAAACGAAATGCGCGCAGGTAATGCCGCCGGTCTCGAGAACTTCAGAATTTCCTTAAAGTAATAACTTTAATTCAGTTCTTTCTGGCATAAACTTTTTCATCCCATTATGTCAAAAACTGTATTATCCATCCATTTGTCTGTCAGAACGATTCCCCCTGGGCCCATATACCACTGGTTCTTCTATTCTAAACCTCCCCATTACATCCTGCTATCAAGAGTCACAATTTCAGTGAAAGTCTCTTGTGACTTTTGACAATGTTTTACAGTGAACTAGACCAGGAAGCTCAGAGTTAAAGGAAATCTTCCATTCGGGCAATGAATATGTAATAGGCATTACACTGTGCAGTATACCAAAAATGTAAGGTTCATTAAGTCTTTCAAAGGCAAGAACTTCCATGTAGCTTTGAATGAACCTGTCTTTGCAATGGCATTAGCAAATGATATTTTGAGGCAGGAGATATTAATACTACACATTAAGGAACAAATTTGTTTAAATGCTCTATAGCTATGCGTGGATGCAGATGATCCAGGAATAAATAAAAAGTGAATAGTCGTCCAACTTTATATGTAAATTGTCTTCAGCTTATATACATAAGAATGCTCTTTGCTACTAAATTCCTTCATATTAACAAGCAGGAGCGTAACTAATATATAAAATAAAGTCATTCTCTTTAATGAGAATGCTAAATATTTTAAAGAAATGCACAGCTATGAAATATTGTCAAGGGCATTTTTATACTTAAGTTTAAGAACACTTATGACTTAACTGTTGAATAATTTAACACATTCAGCCTTGAAGTACTATTTATGTATGTTTTTTAATGTTCATACTTCTGTTGGCTTTTCTTTGCTCAGGATTTAGGACCTTTGATTTCTGTTTATAAAATTTACATCTTTAATCTCCCAGCTCTGTGCATTTCCCTATTCAACTCCTGCCACAATGTAGGCAAAAAAAAAACCGCTTAGAGGGGAAAGGAGCTAAAAGCCTCGCACAGCTTGGAACAGGGACCGTGTGGATTTTAGCAAACATAAGGACAGATTTTAAGGAAATGAGCTCCAAGTAGAAAACCTCGATAAACATGAGCCACCTGCACAGCTCAAACGGAGGATTTGCAAACAAGTTTAGAGCTCTGAGAGGCAATAATCCCCCAGCACACTGTGGGAACCTTTACTTACACCGCATAGGTCCTTTCGGTGAGCCCCGTGCGCAGACACACGGGTGTTGAGGGACAAGGGGGAAATTCCCTACTGAGCACATCTGTGGGTGGTGGGACACAGCTGGGACTGGAGGGGAAATGCCCAGAGTGTGCCTGAGCACAGACTCACCACCACGTGTGCTGAGGCAGGGACAGTGCTCCCAAGAGTGCACTGCAAACATTGGCTTGAAGGCTGACCCACCTTCACCCCCAAAATCATAGACCCATAGAACAGTTACAGATGGAAAGGACCTCAAGATCATCCAGTTCCAAACCCCCTGCCATGGGCAGGGACACCTCACACTAAACCATGTCACCCAAGGCTCTGTCCAACCTGGCCTTGAACACCACCAGGGATGGAGCATTCAAAGCTTCGCTGGGCAACCCATTCCAGTGCCTCACCACCCTTACAGTAAAAAACTTCTTCCTTAGATCCAATCTAAACTTCCCCTGTTTAAGTTTTAACCCGTTACTCCTTGTCCTACTACTACAGTCCCTAATGAAGAGTCTCTCCCCAGCATCCTTATAAGACCCCTTCAGATACTGGAAGGCTGCTATGAGCAGGGTCAGTTGGCTGATCACCACAGAGCGACAAAACAGAAGCTGAACTCTCCCCGAGATCATGATATTGCGCGGAATTCACTCTGGGATAAACAAAAACATCAACCGAAACTGTTTACAGCGTATCTTGTCACCTCTCATTACGGTCTTCTGCAACACGCTGATGTTTTGTGACACAGCAGATGTAACCTGACATGTCATACACTCAGCAGCGACTTTCAGGAATTTCTAAGACACGTTTCTCTCAAAAAGCAGTGTCTTGAGCAGACAGTTGGACCATGAGTGCATTCAAAACCGAGGCCAGAGAAGCTGGGCTGAGATGCAAAGAGCATCGCACACGAGATATTTGGTCTGACTTTTTGTCTGTATTTTATGTGCTACAAGCCACAGGCAGGGAGATGGACAGATCATCTAGCACGATGAATGAGCTGCTGCCAAGCCGATGTTACTGTATAACTATGGGCCCCTCAGTACCCATTCTGCCTCTGATAGTCATCACTTGCCAGTGTCCAAATGGATTATATATATCTGGCATGTTTATGGTATAAAGAAAGATGAATCTAAATATCTGCGAACCTTGGGCTCACAGGATGATGCATTTGGAAGGGAAAGCAAGTTTTCAAGGGCAAAAAAAAAAGTTAGTAGGGTTTTATCAGAGGGAATTAACCTAACACCTCCTCAAATCAGGCTGCGCTGCCACACATTAAGAGATCACTTGGCTGGGGGGACAGAGCATTAAGATTAAGAACCACCACATATTTTAGCACAGGAATGTATTCTAAGCTGGAAATTGTATATGGCGGTCACTGGCACACCAAGCTGAGCAATTCCTTTAGTGCTGATGTTTATTTGGACAAGCAGATTGACAGAAGTAGTCACAGGGACCCGGTCCTGTGGGGTCCATAAATTGGGATCTTGACTGGGCAGGAGATCTGTGAAAGGGAAGAACCGGAGGGCCAGACCTACCCTGCAAAATACACCCCTTTGTATCATCCCACTGAGCAAAAAGAGATGCTGGGGTACGACAGCGTTCCCCAATGAGCACTTCGGGGAATGGCTTCTTTCTAGGTCATGGGCACTATTTGCTCGGGAGAGGCAAAACGGAGAAACATAGGAGACTAGAAGGACCCTGAAATATACAACAATACAGGATGAAGATGAGAAAACTACTGCCTTGCCGCACTGGACCAGATCCTTCAGCAGTGGCAATGGGATCTCAGCACTGAGCCAATTTGCACCGACTCAGCATCACTGAAATGTAAGTATTACCCCCACTGGGGTCTTTAACTCAGCAGCGCTGTCAGCACGGTCTTTGCATCCCAGGAAGGAGATACCTAATTTGCTCAGAATAACCACTTGCGCTCACTCTGCCTTCACTTTGCAACAGACCTGAACAGGGAGGCAATTTTGTTCCACAAAAGCACTGTTAAATGAAAATATGTAAATAAAGAGAGAACTGGAGAGTGAAAACACTCGTCGTCCTCCTTAAACCAAGCAACTCAGCGCATGTCCTTGGGATATCAGCAAAGGGATCCAGAAATCTCAACGGGAAGTCAAAGTTTACAACAAGAATTCAAGGCGAAACGAAAGGCTGCAGCTGTAATACACAAACTCATAACCTTCCCAGGCCTCCCTCCTTTAAAAAACACCCAAACCTCTGGATCTCATAGCTTCAAGGACCCCTTTTCCACGAGTGCCTCCTGTAAAGCTTTATTTCCTTTTGAAGTCTGCTTTCTACTTTATTTTCTTGCAAAGAATATGTTTAGGTAGGAACTGGCCTTTCCATCCACTAGCAGCCGTGGCTATCAGTCAATCTATCAGTAAACCGCTCATGAGGTTCACTAGACAAAGGGTTAGTGCAGCTAGTACCACAATAATGTAGAAACAGAAATATTACAAAGTAAAGGCTTATAAAATAATAAAAATTCTACTTAGTTCAGATACCTCCCAGTGCCTTTGGCAAAATACCTTAAGCATTCCACATAAGGCGGGCATTGTCTTTATAAGATGGCACCTCATAAAATGGTATTAAATATCACCAACGGGGCTTCATATTTCATCCAGCAGGGTTTAGACCAGACATGTTCTATATCACACATTATTAGAATGACATCTGCTTTGCAAGTTGTGTACCCAGGAGCATACCTTGATAACTCATTTCAGCACTCATTCTCGAGGCTTCTGTGGCTTCGTAATACCTAATATGTTTAACTCATTTTGAACAGAAGTCTAAAGCCTGTCGTGGCCCTCTGGCCAAAACTGTAGCTGTCAGGCAAAGGAGCCAGCTATCAAACATTACTCATTTATCATTAGTGGTGATGCAGCTGTACAGAGAAATGTACCCACTGAAGTGAAGGGCTGTCAATTGTTCCCTGTATAATACTCCTCTTCTCAACAGAGCATTTCTCCATGGATGTATAGCTAGTGCACTTCGCTACTTCCCCAACAGCACAGAATTTATAGTGGCAAGGAAATGGGGAACATATTTTCATTTAAATGGGTCTGCCACAAGATGAATAAAGCAATCATCAATAGAATCTATAAGCAGAGAGATATGCTATGTGCTGTTCATAAACATCACACATAGGCATGTATATGTATAAGCATGTGTGTGCATGTGTGCACATATACACAAGCGGTGTTTATAAATAAACCCTCTAGATCTGTATCAGTATTTAAAAGCTGGCGCATGTTCAGTACTAAAGGCTCCGCTTCCTCTTTGCTCACCATTTCCATAAGAAGACTGGAATGTGCAATTTAGGCTTCAAATTTCCATGTCTATTCTGCTTACAAAACTCAAACACACGCTACCTTGAACTTCGTTATCCTCAACTCTGCTCCCTAGGGAGGAAAACAGCCAGATTAAATCTATATGAGAGATCTCCTGACTGCAGACACTACTGCCTTTATTCACAAAGGCAAGGAACAGCAATGGCCTGGGAAAGCACCACAGTTAAGATAGTATCTCCAGGCTCCTTTGAACCACTGCTGCATGCAAATATTTGTACACATGCATTATGAAGAAAGTGTAGCACAAGTCCCTGAATTTATATCTGTCTCTGTACAAGTGAGATACAGAGGAGGGAGACAGACTCCAGTTGCAAATAGCAGAGAGCTGCCTTCCACATCTGCCTTTCCACTCACTCAGTGGAGTTTCTCCTCTGGAGCCCATGAAAACCAAAAGGAATGTGCTCAATGCTTTCAAGGCATTCACGTTACAAAAATCTCAAAAGTGGGTACTTACAATTAGGAATCCGAATCCTTCTCCTTCAGACAACTGGAACATACCTGTTGCTCACATATTAAATGCTCACCATGGTGCATCTATGCTCAAGTGCTTTGGAAAACAGAGATGGTCATGATGTCCTGTGCCTAGGAAATGATTTCATCTCTTTGAGCAAGGAATAACTACAGCCACTGGTCCTCTGAGTTGTGTGTGAAGGCATGACTTTGAGCGATAACTTTCTACCCCAATTGCTAGCCATGCCAGGTTCACCAAAATAAGTTTGTTGAAAAATCACATGAACTTTCTCCAAACTCTTTTAGGTGCAACTGAAAGAGTGCAACAAAACCACCATCAGAGGGACTTTTGTCCCTTCTTGTGCAAAGTACCCAAGAAATACCCATGGATAATGCCACCTTGTTAACAGAACAGCAGCTAAACAACTTCATATGTATTATTACGTATTTCTGGAACACTTGCATTGTGGGTATAGAAACACAGTGACCAAAACACAGCTGCCCATGTTTAAACACAGTTGCTAGCCCCAACATGGTTCTTATCCATGACAGGATGAGTAATAGGAAAAAGGAGGAAGAACACAGCCCTGAAAGTTGCAAACATGGGGCTGCTCTTGAGGGAAAGCTCCTCTCCACCAGAACCAGCCAGCAGTAGACACAGGCAAACTTAGAGTTGCCTGGGGCACAGAGCTCTTGAAGGAATGCCACTGAGAAAGGGAGTGGAAGTCCCACAGCCTACTTTTTGTATGCTGAGGATCTTCTTTTTCCTCCTTGTCCCAGCTTTTAAACACTGTTTGCGTGTCATGGTGTAGGGACTACGTACCATCTATCCCTTCCACTCTGCCCACCGAGCCAGGCTTTGCATTACTTTAGACATAAAAGGACATTCTGTGCCCAGCTGAAAATGAATGTGGCAGAAAGGAAGATGATGAATGACAAAGTTTTCCTGGCAGATGCAGGCAACATAAAAAGATCATGATGTGGTAAAACAAGTCTAACCGATGGGGCTTGCCAGAAGCACGGTGAAACAGGCTTCCAGTGTAAAAATGACATCACCAAATCCATAGGGGAAAAAACAAACACCCTGAAACCTAGCAAGCAAGCAGCAGCTTGGGGCACTATGGGACACTAAGGAAAGTGGAAACATTCACTTCTGTTTGTGTGATTTCCCTCCTTTACAGGCTGTGGTCTCCAGCGAAAGGACCTGACACCTCACTGGCTGCGTGCAGAACCAAAGAGCAGTGCTGGTAAGCTGGGCTGGAGTTCACCACGCTCCATGGACCATAGCTGCCAGGGCTCCCTCTTTGACCTGATCTGATCTTATCTGCATTTCCAGGTGCCTTTGGAGCCTAATGCTCTCATATTACAAAGGGTCTGCACTTGCTGCTTTGGTTCCCAATAAACTTAAGGTACATTTGCATTCATTCTATAGCTTCCCCATTGAATTTAGGTATGGGCAGGAGAGCACTGCAAGGAGGTGGTAAATGGTGATTTCATTAGCTGCATTTTATTTCTAAACCAGCAAAGCTCGTGCTTTGATCGTGGCCCCTCCTCTCTTTTTTTTTAGCCAAACCCTGGCCAGAATCCATCTTTCCAAGTCAGAAGGGATGTATACATGACTGTGCAAAATCCCTGGAGCCTCGCCTCAAAATAGCCACAGGGTTTCCAAGCAAGACACATGAAACACCCTCTTTACCCATTCCCCCAGGGCTAAGCCAGCTCCCTCTGCAACACTCCCAGCTGCTTTGTGCTCAGAGGGCAGCAAGGCCCCATTATAGGCTTTTAAAAGCATATTACAACTAGACCGTGCTGGAAAACCCTTGACTTTTTAAATATCATTTTTGTAACTTTACATGCTAGGAGAAATTCTGGGTTCAGTTATGGCTACCAAGTTTAGCAGGGGCTGGAGGAGCAAGCTGTCAGCCACAGCTGAGCTCTCTATGCTAAATTGTATGCCAGGCTGCAGAGGTCAGAGGCTGTGCCCAAAACAGGAATATATCTCTCATGGATGTGCCCCTTCCTCAGGTACCGAAGACCAATTTCTCCATGGTGTTCTGGAAGGTAAATCAGATATGGTTGAGGAGCCTTTTGGTGCAATGCTTTAGAGTGCATGGCTGGAGGGGCAGGACCAGGCTCCTGCTCCTTGCTTCGCTTGGCTAGGAAGATACTGTGCTGAACCTTTAGGTCAAACACAGTACCATGCCCTGCAGCATCAGGCCTTGCATTGTCCTCTTGGTCACTTTTTCCACCATGCTGCAAGCGATAGTGTGCTATGAACCAGCACAAGGTCATCATCTGTGCGCAGTCTGACTCATGTGTGATTAAAACAGTGTCTGGGCAGGGAACAGCTGAATTCAAACTGCCCTGGATGACAAAAGTGAACCTGATCTTATTATTGCTCTACGACTTTTTAGGGTTACTTTATGTCCTGTAGGAGAATAATCCTTCCCATTGTTCTATCTGCTTGTAACACTGCACCCCAATCCCATCTGTTACCTAATCCAGGTGTCATCCTCTCTTTAGACTATGCTCAGTATTATCTGCTCCCATTCCCAGCTGGACTACCGCTTCATGAGGTCTCCTCAAAACCCCTGCATCGCTGCAGGCACGCAACAGGAGGGAAAGCATTTAGCATCTTTGGGCAGGGACACTGAGTAACAACAATAACTGTTTGGTGGCTGGCAGCCTCACGGAAGCAACCAAGCAGAGGGGCAGCAGGAGGGCTGAGGACCACACTGTGCTCAAGCAGCCCCATCTCCGTAGAAACCATCTTCTGCACTGAGGTTCTGTGTGAACCTCACTGTCTGCTGTGTGGGGTCAGTGTTTGTTTTAAGCACACCTCAGTGCACCTTGTTTCCCACAGCTCTCTGAGGTTTATGTTGTGCTACAGTTGGTGAGTCACGCACAGATTAGTCATGGAGGACAGTTACTCTTGTCTATAGAAAGTCTAGCATGAGTAAGGACAATGTGAGTTTGGCACCAACTGGTTTTGGTTCTGACCAGTGCCAAAGGTGAGTTATGTCTCATACCCAGGTTGGCAGCTCAGACTGGTGAGCAGATAAAGCCACGTGTCCAGTTTAATGCCTTTCTGCTGAGACCAGGACTTTAGCACAGCCAACACAAGCAGTACAGAATTGAACCAACTCATTTCATGCTACCAATCTCATCTACAGGCCAGATGCTAAAGAGACTTCCACTGGTTGTTAACCTTCACCAGACCAAGTCACTGGTGCATGAAAGACCAAGTCTTTCTCCAGGATTCACCTAGTGAATCCTCCAAGTTTCTTACCAGAGCTTACTGGGAAGTAGGATGAGATCTTGGCCTCATCAAGGCTGGTAGCAAAACACACAAGACTTGGGTTTGACTCCATAGTGATCAAATTCTTCAGGAATCTAATTTCCCTATACATCTACTAATCCCAGAGCCCCAACCCCCTAAATCCTTCTTGGAAAATTAGTAACTGCAAACCAGCTTCTTTTTCATTCCATAGGGACAAGATGATGACCAGCAATAACAACATTTTCTTACTGAAAAACTGGCATTTAGCTTCCATGACGTTAACTTTCAGCTAATTTTGCTTTGATGAGTTTACCCAGTGATTATACCACTGACTGCATTGGTGGTCCCAGGTCTGCAGGACACTTAGTCAGAACGTGGGTTTCAGAAAGGAGAAAATGTTTTCATTCATATCTTAAAATGCCATTCATTAACAGGTGTATATGGTTTGACTTCTTCAAAGTATGCTGCAGACATAGCCTAATAAATCTCCAAGACACCTCACTGCATCTCCATTTTATAGATGTGGTGATTCGAATATATCCAAGTGAAATGACTTGCCCAAGGCTAATGAAGGAATCAATGTCAAAGACAGGATTAAAAGTAGAAAAATTCCTGGCCCCCAGTCTCATAACCTAACTGTGGTCTGCATTTCACTCATATGAAAACAGGAAAGGGAAACACATCTATTTTGAATATTGTGAAAAGAAGTTCATAGCAGATGGGCAGCCTGATGTTTTAAAATTGCTTTACTTTGTCATAAAATATCAATAATACACACAATGTGGTTCTTGTCCAAGAGTATGCAAAGGTGTGAACAGCACAAAATGTGTCACCGGTAGCTTTTAGAGCAGCAGAGGTTGCGCTAAAAGAATGAAACAAGAAGAGTCTTTGAGATGTCTCTCCTGCCCTGTTCCTTAAAACCAATTTCTTCTCGTATGCTACACAGTTGATAAAAGCTGCTTTGAAGCTGATGAATACCTGCTCAGTAACGAAGCTGTAGCGAGGGGCCTATTGTCACATCTCAGAGGCAGAACAAGAGGTCCGCAATGCCCATTTTTTGGTGGCTCTACCCACCTCTTTCTTAGATGCTAACACAGAGCCAGGCAGCATCTTCTCTGTCGCCAAAACATAATGGGAAGACAATGCACCTGTCTAGCTGCCTAGAAGAATAATTTAAGGGGAGAAAAAAAATTGAAGGTACGCTTGTGTCATTAAATATTGATGAGTAAGATTCATTGACTGAGTTGGAGACAGTAGGAGATGGCTTGAAATAAACCCCCATGAGGGCCACACCCCCTAGTATGCCCAGGGCCATCCCTTTAAAGGTAGGACAATTATAATTAATTGAGCAATCTGACAGAAAGCATACATCCATACACTGGAGCAGAAAGTGACACTGTGCACAGAGCCAGCCAGGACACTTGAAGGGTTAATACTGGTTCACTAGACCAAGGACAGTAAATTCTGCCTGTGGCTACCACCAGTCTATTGTATTATTATTGCAGGCTTTAGAAACAGCTTTTAATTTTAACCCTTCCCAGCCCTCTCAACTATCTTCTCTTTAAATAATTGGCATTGAATCACATTGCATGAAATCTTCCCAATCATACCTTTCAATAATTTCTTTTCACTTTAAGTATATACAATGCTGCACAGAAAAATAATAAGCCAAAGAACCCGGACCCCCTTTACCTATCATTTTTAACTCTTAAAGACCAGTAATGTTGCCACAAAACTGGGTCCCTTTCATTCTGTTGTGTTCAGTTCCCACTGTTCGCTGCCAGGATCACTGAAGGATCCCACTCACTACTTACTGGAAACTGTAAGATCCAGGGAGTATCCAGAGTTTTGACAAACACATAGACTGAATATGGATAAACCCTGTCCCACTTTCAGTCTTTCAGATACCTGCATCCATTCTCCCGGCTGTGCTTTTAAGATGATGTACTGGGAAGTGTTCATACCTGTAGGAGGTGGCAAATCAAACACGCAGTAAACATAGAATCACAGCATAGTTTGGGTTGGGAGGGACCTTCAAGGCTCATCCAGTCCAACCCCCCTAAAATGAGCAGGGACATCTTCAACTAGGCCAGGTTGCCCAGAACCACATCCAGCCTGACCTGGAATGGTTACCTGTAATGCTTAGCAATATGCTGAGCACATCATCAGCCCACAGGCAGGCTAAAGAGAAACAACCAATGGAGAAGGGATTATAGAGAGGAGTGAGGGGGACAGTAGGGGACTGACTCAGTGACCCAAGAGGTCCTTTCCAATCCTGTATTTCTATGTTCATCTGTTCATACTGAAATTGATGGGAGACATTCCCACCGACTTCAAAGGGCTTTTTAGCCCCAGTTTCATTTCTTTTCAATATATAGATGCAAGAGTAATGTCACGCATGATTTTCATGAGACATGCTAATCCACAATCCATTCTGGGAACAGCAGAATGAACCCAGGTAGATAAATTGTTCATCCCAAAATGCTAAACATGCCAAGATCTGAAAACTGTATCTGATATCTAAAGCACAGGTAGGTCCAGCAGTGTCACAACTGGATTTCCAGTCATCATTATGACAAATAAATTATCCCATTATCTGTTGTCACTTTTTATAAGCTATAGGGACAAGGTGAACAAATGATTTTGACCTGGGGATCAGCTCACCACAAGGCTGGTCCCCATTTACAGCAACGGGAAGTGGTGCCCCAGCATTAGTCCTGCAGCATGAAACCTGTAGCTTCATATGGAAGGTTATTTAATATATATGGGACATCTCTCATAAGTGAGATGAGCTACAAAGTCCTCTGGAAAGGAGCGTAGAAGCTCAATAGTGATGGCCACAGAAACAAGGAATAAGAAGATAGAACTGGGTGGCTGTGTAATTACACAGTGTTTTCTTTTCCTCTCTTCTTTTTCACTGAGCAGCATCCAGCCTGCTCAGCGGAGTCACTCCAATATGCTACCTAATGGCTTTGTCTTTACTTGTGAGATTCCCCATCTGTGGCCAGACTGTGCTCATTCAGCTGAGCAAGGGAACAACATTCATTCTCTCGCTCAGATCTTAGGAGACAGGTCTTGCTCCAGAGCAACAAAAAATGAGCTGCTCCTTAGTCAGGTCTGAACCTTTGCACTTAAGCCAGCCTTTGATGAAACTTTCCCCTGGATTTCAACGCTGCTTTTTATAGCTGGGCAATCTGCTCGCTTACTCTGGCTCTGTCCTTTTTATTTGTTCTTTGCACTGGTATCATTCTGATCTATGTGATGGTCTCCCTTTTTCCTCTGGAGCTTTCTGCATCAGCCTTGTTTTCAAAGCCAAAGGACACAGGCAATGATTTCTAACCTGCAGTTGCATCGGAAGGATGGATGTTCAGACATCATCTGTCCATTTTGCTATTTTTTCACCTGTAATACAGTAGCTGCTCCTGCTGTGTGGATGCTTCTTTGCTCATTTTCCTTTTCCATTTACTCTTTTCTGTAAAAATTTAGGTGATTTATAGAACATGGAAAACAGTACCACATCCAGTTTAGGCTTCCTAAAGTAGCCATTTCCTCCCACTGGGTTCATGCTGCCTCTAAAGAGGATGCTCCATGGAAGGATTTGGCCACCCAGCAAGCGCTGGTACAGCCACTTTGATTCCTTAGATGTGGTGGGTCTTTCCCATGAGCAGGACAGAGAAATGACACCAAATGAGGAGAGAGATGGTCAAAATGATGCTGAAGATACCCTAACGTGCATTCAGAGGTTTGAGTTATTCAGGGCTATATCTGGATCTTCGTACTACATAGCATATCCACAAGTGGCACATGTCTGATGCAGTCAGATGGAAGTGCAGCTCCCAGGTATTGGGGTGCCCATTAGTTCATACAGACCCGCAGAGTCGCTCTGGTTGACTTCATGGTTATCTCATCAATGGCCACAGCTCACAGAGGAAAACAGTCATGGTCTTAATTTATAAGAGTCACCTCCCACAAATGGAAAGAGGAGCATGAGAACAGCAAAGCTGAACTGATTTGTTCTGGCACCAGTATTCCAACATGGCAAGATATACCTCTGACTGTCACATACAAATTTAGTAGATAGTATGCTTGCTTTTTATTTGATTTTTAGCAGGTCTCACCACAATAAATATAAGAGCAGACTGCATAAACAAAGTGCCTGGCACTTGCAGTTTATCTTGGGGACGGAAAATCTGATTGATGAATAAGAAGTTCAGAAAGTGGCAAATATTTAACACAGGCCTAAAAAACCATTCATTGCTGGTTTTAATTCTTTTAATTATTTTTTAGCTCAGTTTCTATTAGCCTTCATATTTCTTGTCTTGAAGTTGCTTTGTTCTAATGCTCCATCAGCTGCTGGGAGGGAAAAAAAAGGCTGCCCTATTTGTTCCTTCCTTATTTTCACTGATCGAGTTGCTATCACCAAGGCAAGAATTAAATGGAGAACTTTAACATGTCACATGGCTTCTTTGCTGTTTCACGTCACTGGGACAGAGCCTATAGGACAGACCTTCCTGCTTGCAAAATGCTAATTTAAGCTGCCGCTACTACTGCAATGCCAAATGAGAGGAGGGGTGCATGTGCACAAGCAGAACAAGGTAGCTCAGAGCATGCAGTCAAAGTAGGCTGCATTCATAAAGCATAGAAGGAAAAAACCTGTTCTGCAGAGGGGGACACTGAGGCACAGAATCTTACAGTGATTTGTATCCAGAAGATAACAGGAAGAGCATGGAAGAAGGGCAAGCTCAAGCTGGACCCCACGGCTTCTCATCTTGTGCCTTAGCAACCAGACCACTCTCCCTCTACACGTGGGCTCAGAGAGAGGCAGCCTTCTGGGAGGGAAAGCCTTGTTGGATTAAGCACCTCGCTTGCTTTCCTCTTCTCACCCCTTTCCTCCTTCAAAGCTAGGAGAATGGGGAGGGAGCCAGGTGGTAAAACAGCACCCGTGTGTGTGTCCCACCCCACATCCAGCAGGGTCTTGATGCTCCTCAGCAGCACCCACATACCCGCTCCCCTCGGCCCAGGAGGAGGGACATGATTTGTAATTGCAATATTTTCATTACCGTCTCTTAGTTCTTTGCACGCTAATGTCAAGAGCTTTGTCTTTGTAGTGTTATTGGCATTTTTCATCATATTCATGAAGTGTGGGTCAATTTTCTTCAAAAGGCTCACTTCTCCAACTTGCCACAAAGACAGACAGTAATAAATTCTACTAGTGCACAGCGAAGGCTTCGTAGCTGCAAGCAACAATAAAAAGCAATGAGCTGGGTGTCACTAAGTAACTCCAGTTTACACTGCATTTTCTTCTTTTATTGAAAACTCAGAATATGAATTTATTAATGAACACACAGGCCTACTTTGAAGGGGTATGGGGGGGGGGGTCCGAATCAATTTATTTGGTATTCACACTGTGTGTGCCTACATTGTATTGTTTCATCATTTTATGGCCAGGCACAGCTTGTTAGGCTGTGGCCCTCCAGAAAAAAGCAGGCTCATATAGCAACACCTTGACGTAGATGTACAGCTGCTTTCACTGTGGCTGTCTCACCTTTAGCCCCGTCTGTCTACTGCCGGCTTTCATTTTCCGCATTCATACATCAATAAGCTTTGCATGCTGACACCTAATTTTGCAGGCTACTTTGGTTATGGAGGCCATGTTTTGCATATCACTACCCACCCCCTTCTGACATCTACTGCCTTTAAAGAGGGAGAGAATAGAGAGAGCACGAAAGAGGGATTCTTTTCTTCTCAGCCTAATCAGAGATTTCTTTATATTTGTCAAAAGCAGATCTGCCAAATCAACTTTAATTGATTCTTCCACAGTTCTCGTGTATGATTTTTGAAGGACTGGGCTTGTGTTCCAAGACACAGTGTTGTGTTTCAAACAAATATGAGGTTTCTACAGTAAATCAAATTTGGATGCCAATTAGTTAGCATTTTCCATTCCAATTAAATTTGAGACCTTTCTGATTTTGAAAGACTGGTGTGTCGATGCATGTGTGTATGTATGTGTGTGTGTGTCTATCTCTACCTATTTCATAGAGATGGAAAGATACCTTCATATAAAATATTTAATGGTCCCTCGGTGGTCTAATAAGCAGGGAGGGGTTATAGCCACCCATTTAAGTATATATTTTTGGAGGATTTCTCTCTTTTTTTTTTACCTTGTTTATTTCACAAGGGCTTACCAGCCCATTCTAACCTGTTATGTGACACCACAAAGGTTTTTACTTCTCAGTCAGGTGGCTAATGTCATTATATCATTGACAACTCATAAAATGTTATAATCTAATCAGGTTTTCCCTCCCCACACACACGCATAGTGAAAGCTGATTGTAGCAAAGAAAGGATTAGGGGCAAAAAAAGCAAGAGTCATGGTTAAAAAAATGGAAGCAGCTAGAATATTGTAGCTTAAAAACAAATATAATTTGTATATTAAAATGTGGCTTGATCTTACTAGATTTACTCTAAGTAAACCCAGCATACAATATAGGGCATTTCCTACTGGATATTGCATATTGCAGCAAAGTCTATATTTGTTTTGAATCAATTTTTAAATAACTTCCTCCTTTTATGACTAAAAATCAGGTTTTAGGCAGAGTCATAATACAGAGGCTAAGACTGAATCCAACACTGTAATGATAGGAAGAAAACAAAATATGGCTTAGATTAGCTACAGCTATCATGTGCCATCACAGTCAACATACAATTGTCTTAGACAATATATGCGCTGTGAAGGAGAAATCTTCCTGGCACCCATGGGTCCAATTGACACCCAAGGTGGAAACCACTCACCAATAAGGTCCGCAAAAGGAGGTCAGGACAGACAGATAGCCCATCTCCAGCAGACTTCAGGAGTAGGCAGACCTATTCCCATTCTTTTCCAAGGACTCAAAACCACCATGGTGAGGAATTCACCCTCAGCAAAATTCAGGTGGGAGCAAGCTCACACCTGTGTTTCTTTGGGAAAGAGGTTAATTACCTCTTATAATTTCCTTTTATAAAACATAAATAAAGAAACAAAGACCTGAGATCCAAAAGGTGAGAAAACCCCCGACGCACTTTGCCAGCAAGGAAAAGCAATAATCTTCAGGTAGTTTGGCTCTAGAATTCGCTGTATGTTTTGTATTCTGTCCTACTAGGAGCAACTACTAGCCTACGCAACCAAAGGCAGTAAAATGAGAAATGATGATGGTTATTGAGCACCATTCACACACTCACAGTGCTGCATCCAATGTCAATTAGCGTGTGCTTTTACATAATTGTCATACAAGGGGAAAATCTCCAGTGTTAAACAGCCCTTGGATTCATACTTCTGGATGGGCTTTGTTCTGTGGAATATTTAGCACACATAAAATCAAATCCATGGGAAATCTGTCTGGCATGAGATCTTTGACAGCTTTGTGTGGGGAGAGTTTTCATATGTGGTCAAAAACGTGTGGTTTAGATTATACAGCTCAAGCTGACTTCTCTTTATACCTGGGTAAAACCTAGCTTTTGGGGTGAACAAACTGCTAGCTTAGATTTCGATCTGACTGAATGGACAGGTTGAGAAGGGAAAGACCGGAGAAGTATGCAAACATTTTGCAACTCTCAAAACAAAAACCATACCAAGTCTTTCATATGAAATCTCTTGGACTTCTATATTCTTTAATTGTCAGCTTGCATAAAAAGAAAAGGGTTCAACATTGAAATGAAACTCTGAAACCAATGTCGAATGTCAAACTGGCCTTTTAAGCGTGTGTGTGTAGGGGTGTTACCTGTATTCTTTTTAACCAGAAAAAGTCTAAAATTTCATTTTTGGTTCATCTGATGATCAATTTTTCTTCTACGTTTCAGGATCTGCAATAACCCACCAAATTCTCTCCTTATCTCCCATTGTGCTGACTTTCGTAAAAAATGTAGCCCTCCAAGCTACAAAATGATGGAGGAAAATCAGACAACACACAATAAAGTCTATAAAATTATGAACAGTATAGGGAAAGCAAATAGAAAAAAATTAGTCATTATTTCTCGGAGCATAAGAACTGGGGTGCACCCAAGTACAAGGCAGCGGGTTTGAAATAACCCGTAAGAAACACTTTTACAAAGAATAACTCAATTAGGAAACTTACTGCACAGCATGTTGTGGAGCCCAAGAATATAAATGGATTCGAAATGTGATTAGACAAATTTACAGTAGAGGCCTACAGAGGACTGTCAGGCACCATGATCCACAAAGTCCCTAACATGCTATTTGGCTATGGAGGGGAGAGGTCCCTATCCATGCAAGTCTGTCCTGACAAAGCTATGGTGGTGCAGAGTCACAATGGGAATGTAACATCACCTTTGCAAAGGGAAGATGTCCATAGAATCATAGAATGGTTGGGTTGGAAAGAGGAGCTTAAGATCATCTAGTTGTAACCCCTGTGCTACGGGCAGGGACACCTCACACTAGACCAAGCTGCTCAAGGCCCAAACTCATGACACAGTATCACAGGCAGATGTGGGTTGCTTATGGGATGTCCTCTCCTGCTGGGTCTGGTTGGAGATGCTAAAGGAAGTGGCCGAGGAGAGAACCTGGTCAGATCAGTAACCAGAGATCCCTGAAAGAACCACTCTGCTGCCAAATGCATGCTGGGCCCTTGATCCAGACCACACATGCAGCAAAAACAATAGCGCAGATGAGCGATTATGTTTCTTTGCCCGTAAAGGACTCATACCAAGGTGCACTTGTGTATCTGGTATGCAACAGTGCTGCATATTAAGCTCTTTGTGTATTTGTCACTTTAGGGATATTTAATTGCAGGATAAGTAGAAAAGGAGGAAATTAAAAGAGGGCCACAGGCTGGTTTGGCAATGGTGGCATGAAGTGCTCTGTGCAGTCCTGTGCAGTAGGAAGGGGCATGGGAAATCAAGATGTGGCTGAAGCAAGCTGTCTTTAGCTGCTGGCAAAGATCAGAGCACAAGTTTTCAACCATTTCTTGGTTTATGGACCCTTACACTTCCACAGAGAGGCAATCACCTGTAATAGTGAGCTGAAGTCTCCTTACAATGGCCTTTTTTTGGTTACCTTTCAGGTACCCTTTAGAGAGGTGGTCAAAGACCCTCTGGGCCACGTGGCCCGGATAGAAACCTACTGTCACAGGAACGAACAAAGGGACAGGGATATATAATGTCCAAGTTTGGGGTTTAGCTTTGCCATCCCATCTTTCCATTTCCTGACTAACTGTGGTAAGAGAATAAATTTTAAAAGCCTTCATTTTTCTTCATAGTTTTAAGGCTAAAAAGGACTATTAGATCGTCTGGTCTGACCTTTTACATCTAGAGGCCATCACACTTCCTCCAGTTTATGAGTACCTCCATAAAATAACAGCCCATATTAATTTCAATCACCACTGAGGGAAATAAACCTGTTCCAGTCAGAAAAGGATTTCTCTGAGGTTCACCATTCACCACCGTTCACACTGTTGTCATTCACATCCTTTCTAATTACTGCACTATTTTCTCTCTGTATATCCATGAATGCATTGTTAACATACTGGGAATAAGAGTTTAAATTACAGTGGCATCCCATTTTGGTCACATTTTACATAGTAAAAAGGATCCCCAATGGGAAGACTTGGGCAGCCTGTAGGAAAAAAAGAAGAACACACACAGAAGGGAGAAATCACAGTTTTCCGTAGCTCACATAAACCCAAAGAGATTAAACGATTGGTCAAAAGTCACCCCAAAGTTGTTGTCAGAGATGGAGCTGAAACCTACTTTCTCAAGTGAAATCTGGAGTTTTAATCACCAGAACACCCTTCCTCTCCCTTCATTGCTTTCATTTATCATTTCAGGCTAGGCAGAATACATCGAAATGATGGCTTTGTGAAGCATAGAAACACAGTTTTACGGGCAATAAACAATAAATATGAACCTGAGAGACATCTCCAGCAAACCTCCCTACCAAAAATGAGTCCCTTTTCTTTTATTTTTCCCCTTAGAAGAGGGGAAAACCATTCCAAAACCATTCCCTTCCCCTCCTGCCTGCGTCTCTTTGCTGGGCTCAGCCTGCTGCCAACCACGCCGCCCTGGCTGTGCCAGCTCCCCTGCATGGCACGTTGGCTGCAGGATGGCAGCGAGTGCTTCTTCCCCCTGCCAAGATGACAAAGTCCTGGCTGGCTCTGCTGCCGCCTCTGCCAGTGTACCAGAGAATCGGTTGTGTGATTTCATTTAAGCACTGCTAACTAATTATTAACTGTAGGCTCAGCATTCAGGGTGGAGACAATGGGATCAGCCAGGCACCGCTCCATGGACGGGGGGGCACCACAGTCAGCACGGGTTCTGTTTAATTATTGTGCAGTGGAATCAATCCTGGAGAAGGGAATTGAAAAGTATACAGAATTCTGATCAATAACTAGAATGGCTGTTCCTCTTCTTTTCAGGGTTTCTCTGAGTTTCTGTCCATAGGATCCCTACTGTCCTTTGTAACACCAAAGCTGGAATATACATTAATAAACAAGACCATAGAATCACAGACTGGTTTGGGTTGGAAAGGACCTTAAGATCATCCAGTTCCAACCCCCTGCCATGGGAAGGAACACCTCACACTAAACCATGTCACCCAAGGATCTGTCCAGCCTGGCCTTGAACGTCGCCAGGGATGAGGCATTTACCACTTCTCTGGGCAACCTGTTCTAATGCCTCAGCACCCTCACAGGGAAGAACTGCTTCCTTATATCCAACCTAAATCTCCCTGTTTAAGTTTAAACCCATCACCCCTTGTCCTATCACTGCCACCCCTGATGAAGAGTCCTCCTCCAGCATTCTTCTGGCCCCTTTCAGATACTGGAAGCTGCTTTGAGGTCTCCACACAGCTCCTCTTCTCCAGGCTGAACAGATCCAATTATGAATAATGAATTATGAAGGGTTGAGCCTCAAACCCACCTCTGCATCCGGACTTTTATGTATTTTGCTTGTGAACCCAGATATAAACATGAGGGTGATGGATGGTCCTACTTTATGGCACCCCCAGGCAGGATGTAAACCTCCCCATAGGTTAGAAGGGCTTTGTTCCAAACTCAGGTCCAGACTTCAAAGTTTCAGGCCTCTGCTTGGTACTATGCTTTCATGTAAAGGCTAAACTCCTATGACACCTGTGTTACCTCCTCTCCTGAGGGATTTGTGCAGGGAAAGGTTGACTTTATCTCCTTTAGCATTCCCATCTCCCTGGCTCTATTACTTCTAAACTGCAGAACTGTGCACTGGATCAGTTTCGTTGTCAGAGTGGCTCGATGCTCATTCAGAAATGGGGTGCATCTTAGCAGCACTTAGGATGATTTTCCAAGATGTTTCTTCATTTCCAGCAGCCTATTGATTAGGATATTTCTATCTCAGAGAGACATCAAGTGACAATTTGGTTCAAAATAGTAGGAGAAAAAAAAATACAATCAGGGTCCTTCGAAAAAAGTGCCTCATCCTGCAAAAGCTTTGCTCCACACAGAGAATCCATGGGAATGATCTCTATCAGAGGACACAGACAGGAGCCAGAGCCTCTCTTATGTGTTTCCAGCAGTGGAAAAACATAATGTGCATTTGAGACAGGGAACGCTGGTCCCACTGGAGGGATTCAGTGTTAAGGAACCAGCAGTCCCACACCAGGGAGGCAGCAGCTCCTCCCTAACAGGGAGCATGTGAGCAAGGGCTATCATGACCAGGGACAAGGAAAAGCACATGCTTTAGCAGGTCTCAGGGCAAGGATTAGAGAAAATGGGCTGCATATCTCACAGAGCAAGTGCATGTCAGGGGCTGAAAGTGAACTCAGCCCTTTGGTGTGGGAGCCTGGTGCTGCACCCGCAATGAAGCCTTTCCTGCAAATGGAGACATCAGAAGGGGATGACATTCCCCAGGGGCTGGCAAAATGTTATATGAATCACTCCAATTCATATATGAATTTCTGGGCTCTGCTCAGGAAACGTCTCTCTCAGATCTGAGTGCATTTTTAGACCAAAGACATGTATTTTTAAATTAGGATTTCTTTTTCTTTCCACTTTCAATACCTTGGCAGTGCATTTTCACTAAGCAGTTATTAAAAAGAAGGAAGATATAGTCTTGTACCTGAGTAATATTTCTTCCCCAACATTGCTCAATTTACCCATGCAACAGACCCTCCTCTTTCTCCTCAAGCCTTCTGGTTTATCCATTTTGATCCAGTTCACAGTGGTGCTAATATCCCACTTTGCTCCCACGTGGATCAGCACGCAGGAAGGTCACCCTGTCCATGCAGGCTCTCTTCCTGCATCTCTCAAAAGGCTGCAGTGGGAGAAGGAAAGAATCCCCTAAAACAATGGAAAGAAGCATTGATTCTTTCTTGAGATACACCGGGCTCTTCCAGCCATGATTCCCCACATCCATCCATAGCAAGCCATTGTGGGATATTGCGTTTGACTCTCAACAAACTCTGTTGCTAAGACGACATTTATTATGATACATAATGTGAATAAAGGATGAAACTGTATACAGCATGCTGATTTGCTATAACTGTCATCTGATGAGAGTCTCCTGTTTATACCTCAAATGAATTTTGCATGGATGGTACCGATGCTACCAAGTGCTGCAGAGGTGTGTTTTACAAAGCTGCCTGGGCCTGGCATGAAGATCATGCCATTTTAAACAGTGAATCTGTTATTGTGATGTTTGTGAGAGGATAACAAGTGGGAAAGTCACTTTCAAGTGCGGCTCAGTGCTCTTTTAATGAGGAATGGGGTCTTCTTCAGAGTCAGCCAACTACTGAGGAGGAGCTGACACCCTTAGTAGTCAACATCCTCAAAACAGCTGACAGCTCCAGATAAATCAGTTTGTGTACTTCCTCCCCTTCTCATATCACCTGCGGTGACAGGAAGGCACTAATTTCCTTTGAGAGGGAGAGAGATGGATGCACACGCGCATCCTGGGCATGTTGATCCTTCAGTGTAAAATTAACAAAAACAGAGGCCAGGGAGAACTGGGAATAGGCACAGCACTTTGTCAGGAGGAAGGGTTTGCCATAGTACAGCCCCGTATTCATCATGTGGTAATTTATAGACATGCATACTGCAGAGGCACATTGTATTAGCCTCTGGAAGGAGAAGCTACGATGAACACACTGTGTTTGGTGAACTGACTGTCCAGTTCACAGCTATACTTCTCCCCCATGTAGCACAGGACTTCATGCCAAGGGGACTGGCACACAATACCACATAGACAAGTGGTACTTGTGGTTACTGCTTGGTCCTGTACGTGGACACAGCCCAGCCCTGAAGGTGCAGCCACCCAGGACATCATCACCCTTGAATAGGACCACCCCAGCAAGAGCAAAAGCAATTTCCAGGTGCTGAAAGGCTGTGATTGCATTTTATGGTCCCAGTCCCACACCTGAACAACCACTTGCGTGGGACCTGCAGCACCTTTTGGGGTTGGTCAGGAGGCACTCACTTATCAGTTGCTCGCTGCAATCGATAGCGAGTTAAGTACTGCCTGTACCCTCTTGGACAGACAATCCTCCCCGCACACTTCCTGAATTCATTACCCTGGCGCTGTCACACGGCTAAATGATGCTATAAAAATTAGATGCTGCAGGCTGTTAAAAGCACACTCATTGAAAAGAAACCCACCAGAAACCCCCATCTCCGGATAGAAACATTGCTCCCCAAGAGGCAACGCAGCTCACAACTGTCCCCTGGTTAGAAACCTCGCTGGCAGCTTCAGCAAGGCTGGTTGCCATTTGTTTTGTGCCTCATCCCCCTGTCCTCATTGAACTGCCACATTCCCAAAGACAGGCTCTGGCACGAGGTGAGCTGAAACAAGGAGGAAAAGGAAGAAAGACACCCAACCTGTTCAAACAGGAAAGTGAACTGCTCGCTGTGACCCTGCTACAGGGAGGATCTTGCCCCAAAACCAGACACACACTGGCCAGGGCTGAAGATAAAGCTGCCTCCCCTGCCTACGCTTGATGCAAGCTGTATTTCAGCTGATTTAAGAGTCCTTCTCCTGCACAAGGACCTTGTAATGAAAAGGAAAATATAAGAAGGAAACAAAAACCAGCCAAACTACCCTCTAAAAACAGAGACAAGGATCAGAGTTTTTCAGGACTCTCGACTTCTCCCTTCCTAAGCTGACAGCGTCGCCTTGCTGCATCAGGTTACGTTAGCTATATCACTGATGATTTCATCATTTATATAATGGGATACGATCGGTGTGATCAGATGGGACAAGTCACAGCAATGACGTGTCACAGCAAAAAAATGCCTAAAAGGAGGAATTTGCCTGACAACCATTTAAAGACAGTTACGAATTTACATTTTATAATAAATATGTATAATTACATATGCAAACAGAAAGCTATAAATACGTCTATACATGCATGCATGTGTGCACACACATATGTATAATCACATACACATGCTCCTGTGGTTTTCCAGCTAAACTACCACCATGTGTTGTACGTTATCCCTGGGCACCAAGCAGAGAGGCTGAAACCCACCTCTGGGGGCAGGGAATTCCTAAACCAATTTCTCCTAGACCAGGAATCCAGAAAGCTGCTCCATGCACGGGTCCCTGTGTCCACTTTGAGCTCCAGCATGGCCCAAGCATGGAAAAGCTCAACAGCACCAAGCCCCACAACACAAATGAGGATGTTTTGAGGGGAGCAGGTCAGCATCAAGGCTCCCTGTCTTTAGATTTGCCTTCTTGTGCCATGTCTTGGGAGCTGGCACCCCTTCAAAGCCCCTGAGGTTGCACAAGATGCTGCCATGGTGCATTTGCATTGCTCTGCAAGTGTCAGTATGTGCTTGGGTGACACAGAATTACACCCCTCTGAGCAGAAGCACTTGCTTTCACTCCAGTTTCATACCAGTCTGTTTCTTTCTTGCACAGTTGAGTATTTCAGTGGCAAAGCTCTTTTGTGTGTAAATAACTACTAGGTGCTATTTCATTTTTTCAAGCACAGAAAATTCATAAAATAAAGCAGACAGAATTCATTTCTATGAAAAAAGAGAGGGATTAAACATAGCCAATAAATTACAAAAACACTGTCCACAGTGAACAATGCCACCAGATGACCATAATGGAGATCCAGTGCTCTTGTGCTTTTATTAAAAGAACAAAGCACTGCAATTAAATGTAAAAGCCGGTAATATGTCATCGTACCTTAAGCATCCTTTTCTCATTCATTGAACACTGTCCTCTGATTTAATTGAAGCCTCTGGTCCCTTTGAGACAGCAATAGTCCTTACTCTAGGCCAAGTTTAGCATTTCATTATTTAGTAATCTGAGATGGAGTCATGCTATTGACTCTCAAGCAATCCTCTTTGCTTCTTATAACAAAAAGGATGCCCACAGAAATAATTGATACCACATTCTACTCTCTAGTAAATCGTCCCTTAGTGGATTGTGAAAAGAGGTTTTTGATTTAGATTTAAGAATAACAAAAGTTGGGTATATTTTTCACTGATGACCCCCATATGACATGTCCATAACCCCTTTCACAGCAGGAATGTTGGCCTAAAGGCATTTTAGCAGCTAAAATGAGTGACTAGAGGCTTTCCAGGTTTTGTTATATATATTCAGTATATAAGTGATACGTTCATACAGGAAAGTAATTTTTTTCTATAGAACAACTCACTGTAGACCTGATCCAGCCAAGATCCAACCCTCTTCTCCCTGACATCGGGCAGCCATAGGTGCTTAGCACCTTATAAAGGCAATCAGCAACTTACAGATTCATTACAGCTCTGCAGGATGGAAAGGGGCTGAAGCAGAGCGAGGTGTTTTCTTTGTTACAGGAAGCAACACAGGAGAGTCAGGCACGGGATCCTGGGATAAGGCCCCTGCATCCTCCTGAGGCTGGGAATGGTGTTAACCAGTTTGAAAACCCCTCGTCTCCAGAGGGCCTCTTATCTTCTTCCCTTAAGGTTTTCATCCCTCCCTGATGCAAGTGGAGCTTTGCTCCCGGCAGATTGCCCGTGAAGGGGTTGTGCTGTAGCTGCAGCCCCAGCTCCTCAGCTGGCTACCCAAGCCTCACTGAACCTGCCCATGCAGGAACTCCCCTGGTGATGGTGATGCTGGAGGTGCCGTCACTCCATTGCCACCTCCCCATCAGCACAAAACCAGCCTCGTAGCCACCACCTCAGCCATAAGAAAGCCACAGCCAGACATATCCCAGGCATCCTTCCCAGTTCCCTTCATGCAGAGCGCTGCACAGGGAACCACACTGCCACTATCTATGAACCAACTCTCCTTTTCCACTGGGATCATCACACTATTCTTATACAACTATATAGGGTGATAATCACCTCCTGCTACCTTTAGCCTATTTGCAGGGGCACCAAAAGCATCCCTCCCTTTCCTCACTGGCTTCTTCCAGCACTTTGTAGTCCTGGAAGGACTTAGTGCATAGACCCCACTGCCAGCCTCCTCCTCACCACCACCCAAATGTACTCCTCAGCTCACACAATGCATTGTAATGCTGGTGCGACTCAGGAGGTCTTGCTGTACCCACAAAAAGACAGCTATCCATGTGTTCTGAAGTCAACAGCACCATGTTCAACACAAGCGTGCTGGGAGCAGCACCACCAGCTGTGCAGAGAATTGTTCTAAAGCCTAAATCCTTGTTTCGGGAAGGGTAGGTTTGCTGGTTTGTAGGATGGCTTCAACATCCAAGAGGGTAAAACTCCACTAATTCTTCTTGCCACATGCGTAAGAGAGAGCTGGGCGCAGTTGGGAGAGCTTCTGATGGGCTTGTTGCCATGCATATTGAATAATCCCATGCATGACAAAAGTCAAACAAAAAGAAGTACCCTGATGCCTTCTTCCTTTTGTGCTCTGGCACCTCTTGCTCCCTGGAATACTGAAAAAGAGTGAATTTTCTCTAACTTTGGAATACCAACACCCCATGGCCAAAAATACCTGTTTCCTCCAGAATTCTGTGCCATCATTCCCACACAATGCAGGCACAATGCTAAGCTGGGGTGACCAACTTCCCCCCAATAAACTCACATATATCCCATTAATATTAATGGGAACGGCACAGACACATCGGGAAGCAGCCCCCTCGCAGGGCTGCAAATCTCATAGCCCTGACCTACCCCCATAAGCCTGCAACCACACTCGTCTGCATGGAACTCTGCAATCTATTTGGCATGTTAAATATTTCAAATCAAAAAGTGTCAGGGTCAGAGCCAAAACAATGCATTACACAGGATAAGATTTTAATTCTGCTGGTCCTGGGAGAGACACAGGGAAGGAGGAGAAATCTATGCCAATTATTCTGCATTTGGGGAAGAGTTATTTGCCTGTAGGACCAACCCATACCAGAGCACTTTACAGCGAGTTCTGCTTTATTTGTTTGCTTCTCTTCTCCCAGTACTCAAATTATCTCCAGGTCCTTAGATCCATTAGACTAATTAATATTAAGAACATATGCATATGCAAATTAGGCCACGCTGCCCATATATTTCACTTTACATGACAGCTTGAAGTGTAGTTGTGTGAGTCAATCAAATGCCATAAATTTGCTATGCACAAGAGATCATTAATATTAATTGGGGCATGGGCACTGTGCAGTAGCCCATGCCACCATTAGAAATGGACCCCACGCTTTAATAGTTCAGCAAATTCTATTTTATTTATTAAATTGGTGCCTATGGCCTGATTAAAATATGTTGTGGGGTTGGGTTTTTTATTCCCCCTTCCCAGGTACTGTTCAGAACAGCATCAGAATTGCATTAAAAATATACAGAGCAGACCTTTTCTAAGACAGATGGCACACAATGAGGTTAAAAAAAGTATCTTGAGATCCAACCAGCAAGAACAAAAAAAAAAATTGCTTGCATTGTTGTTTTCATTATCTTGCTTCTGTCATTTCATGAGCTTTGTATCTTGCAAGGAAAGAAAGAAGAGAGAAAAACTGTGAAATTAATCTTTTGTGCATGGCCTGATAAAGAAGAGACATGCTCAGACAAAAGATAGACTGAGAGAAGGTACCGTGATTGATGACTAAAGTAAAGGTGTCAGAAGAGTATTATGTAAATTACTGGAGGCACAGACCATTTCAGAGAGAATGAGAGGGAGAGGGGAAGCCGGGGAGAGAGAGAAAAAAAGGACTGCGGAGTCGATGTCACCAAGACACTGGTCCCCAAGCGCCAATTTCTTGCCATCTTTCATCTGCTCAGACAAGCTCAGCTCACTTTCTATTTGGTTTGCACAATGTAAGAAAGGAGGAAAAAACTGTCAACATTAGCAAGAATACAGCCCAAAAGCGGGGTTCGAGCACGCAGCGTCTGAAGTGAATCAGTGAGATGGGAACTTTAATGCAGCCTTGGTGTTCGTATGCGTGCTTGCGCGAGGCGGTGGCTCGGGGATGATTCCCTCTTTATTTTGTGCCAGAATCAGGATTCAGACAGACAGGGCCAGGGTTCTGATCTGTTTTTAACAGCCAGCTTGATACCCCTCTGCCCCTGCACTCACCTACATCCATGTGTGTTCATCTAACACACATAGTCATCACTGCATGGACCTGCTAGCTGCCCCCTCACAGACCTGCCCCTATGGCTCTTCTGCTAGTGCAGATTTAATCCATTTGATGCCCACACCCACATGCTGGACAGAAAGGGAAGGGTTGGACAGAGAGCTCACATCTACCAAACCCTACCCAAAAATGATGGTGACAACCACACATGACAGTTCTGGCCACACCGAGCCCCAGCACACCCCATCTCTGCTGCTCCCATCTCTTCCAGGAGTGTGGCTGAGCAGAGCTCATCCAACATCAGCCACGAGATTCCAGAAGGATTCAATGAAAGCACAGTCCAAACCAATTTATACCAAGCAAAAAATACATTTGGTCTCCCATTCCTCATCCTTCTGGCACAGAGCTGCCTCTGGTTTTCACATCCCAAGAGGATGATGTAGTTAATAGCAGGAACAGTAAAAAAACCCCTTTTGTACTTTTACCTCCAAGGGAAAATGCAACAGGCTTTCAAGAATTCTTCCCTTTGTTCCTGACTATATGATTAATCTGGCTTCTGCTTTAAAACCAATTATTACATATTATCTTTTGAATTTCACCTCTGCCGTATCTTTGCCCCTATTTAATTCGATCACTGGCTTTTATTCAAAAACTTCATTTTCCAAGCAAAAAACAACGACAAATGGTCACCTATCACCTCCATGGTAACAAGTGAAAGGAACGTTCAAGGGGAAGAAAATACTAAATTGGTGTTTGATGAAATGCTCCATTCCACTCCACATGTACTACTGATACACAAGGTTTAAGGTGCAGGGTGCCCTCTATATATTATCTTATTTCCCTGACGCCCACCCTATATAGTGAATCCCTGGTTTTAAGGTGAGAAAGAAGGGAGAAGCATAAGCTGAGAGGCCAGCACACTCACCTCTCTATCACCTTTTCTGGTAGCTCACTAAGAGTGTCCCTTAGTCACATCTTGCCCACGGTCACAACATCCAGACACAGCGATCTCCAGATCAGCTATGTCAGGGTCCTTCTGCATCTGTCCTGCTGCAATGGATTTGGGATTTGGTGGGTGAATTGTATTCCTCCTGCAGAACACCAAATTGAACGTGCCCACCAAGCCATAATTCTCACCCAGTACATGCATCCATGGCTGTGGGAAAGAAGAGGAGTTATCCGTCCCTCTCCCTTGCTGCTTTTCCTGCTGTCCTGCTCTTGGAAAGCCAAGGCACGGGGCAGGATTTGGGGAAAAGACAACAATCCTGGCATAGCTCCTGGCAGGAATCACTTCACTAGGGAGCACAAGTGTGCAAATAAAGCTGCTTTCCAACTTCCTTCAGTCTCAGTCAGCTATCACATGGCTTTCATTTCGAGTGTTGAGAGACATTATAATGAGATTTAATAACAAATTGTTTCAATTTTGCATCCCTTGTAAGTTCTGTTGGCCAGGCAGGATAGTCCATGGAGAAAAAAAGAACCATTCATTTCTCCTAATCAAATTTTTCATATTCCCACTCTTTTTTTGCACCATGAGTGCAACAGTTGGGAGAAAAAAAGAAAATCCAAAGAGGTTTCTATTTCTATACCATCAATTTGCCCCTTAAAGAGCGAAATGATAAAATGAGTGGGGAAAAAAAATCACTGTCCTGGGCACCACACTCTATGCAAATCAGTTTTTAAAGTCTCAGTGAATTCATAGTTTAAAGAATACTTTAGTTTGCAAGATTGAAATTCTTTTTAACGAGAAACTCTCCAAGGAAGTTGTCATTTTCGGCTGCACAAACCAAACCCCTTCCAAAATCAGGTGCTTTGAAAAAAAAATTGAAGCACTTTAATAATTGAAATTGCTCCCCTTTGCACATGCCCAGAACCCAAATCCCTTTTCTAACTCAAGTGCTTATATAAAAATTTGACAGCTCTTATAATTTTAAATTGCTCTACACTGAGTATGCCCAGAACCTCGATCACTTCCAAATTCAAGGGCTTATAAAAATTTGAAGCACTCCAATAATTTTAAATTGCAATGCACAGTGCAGAGTGATTTAAAATTATTGGACTGCTTCAATTTTTTTAAAAGGTCTTCAATTTGGAAGTGAGTCAAGCAGCATTCTAATACAGTAGTTTGAGACAGACGGTATTGATGTAAAATTTAACATCTAAAAATAATGGAATTTAAACCGAATACACTAGTTAGAAAGTGAGGATGATTTTGCCCAAACACACCTAGGAAATGCAGAAAATCACAGCTTCTGACTGCTTGGTCTTTCTTTTTCATGAATGAGACAAGAGTAAAAAGTAAAGGAGGAGATGCTCAACATGATACCACAGATGTAAGGTCAGCTCCCATCTATGGGCTTGACACCACAAAAGCCCTCCAGAAGTGCCCAGAGAAAGGTGGGCTGGAGCAGAGCAGGGTGGGCGCATACTCGCACTGCGGACACCCTACTAACGGCCATCTGCCACACAAAGGCATGGCCAACAGCCTTCCCTGCATCCACAGGGTGATGTCTGCCCCCCTCCAAACCATTCTCTTCTGTTTGGAGAAGTGCAGAGGACTCATGTCAGTGGGGTTGGAGCTCATGCTGACACCATGGTGGGGGACAGGCATGGCAAAGAGGAGTCGGGGCCCTTCTGGCCCCTCTTGCAGGGCAAGTGAGGGATGGGTTTGGACTATTTACAGATCTACTGGTTATAGAGCAGCACTTTTTTGGATGGTGTTTCTGTTTCCTCTCAAACCATATGCTTTCTAGTGAGGACTCACAGCAAGTATCCCATCCATGGTTCAAAGCACTGGCTCCCCACTGCTTTGCTTCATGAAGAGTGGAAATACATAATTTCCACTAGGTTTAGTGTTAGACACTGGCTCTGTGTCTAAGTCTTGCTGGCAGCGATTCACTTCCCTATAAAATCCTTCCCTTTTTTGGAGGTGATTTATATTAATAAACTGTTTTGGATCAGAATTGGCATGATATGTAAAACCCATGCCTGTTTGGTATTTCTGTTGTGTTTGCTTAATTTGAATGATGGGAAGGAAGAAGACAACGCTATTTAGCTGGCTGGAAGTCTCTTTTTGTTCCAGACATGCAAGTCTCTTCTCAGGAGTCAGCTGTAACTAGTAGAGAGTTTCTTCCAAGAAATCAGTTTTGACATCCAGAAGATAGGGAAAGAAAAGACTCAAAGTCACCACATTTTCCATGCATTCATGAACATCTGCAAGATAAAATGGTTTCACAACAGGGGCTACGCTCTATTTCATCTTATAACAAGTTGGGGATCTTGTCTATTTGCAGCCTATCCCATCAGTTTGATACTAAGGACACCGTGTCTTCAGCTGCAAGCTTCATTTTGATGTTGGGGTCTTGTGGCCTTCTCTGCTGTCTTTTGTTTCTTAAGTTAAAACTCGTAGGAGATGACAAAAAAAGTCCTTCTACCTAGCTCCAGGCTAATAAAGGGGGCTTATTAAACTTTGATTATTATCTATTGAAAATGAGCATCCTCAGACAAAAAGAGAGATGGCACCTAGGGCAGTGTAGTTTCTAATGTGTATCCCTGGAAGAGAGAAACCGTTAAGTATGGATTAGATGGAGCTAGTCAAACAAGTTCAGGAAGTTTGGGTAGGAAAGCTAAACAGAGATGGTTTTCAGTATAGAAGGGACCCTCTTAATAGTAGGACCAGCTAAGGAAGAAGGAAAATGTTCTGCAGGAGAAAAGACCTAGGACTGACTGGGAGGGAAAACTGGGATAAGAGAACTCCTTAAATAGCTGGGATGCTCCCAGGTTCTTGGGGATTCAGGAGGATGCCTTTTATAATCTCACACAGTCCATTAAACAGATGTTGCAAATTTCCCTTTCATGTTCACGAAGCTTTTTCCTCATTTTATTTTATTCTCATCTCTCTGGACAGAATAATTCCTTCTAAGGATCGGGGTCAGAGCAAGAAGTTCCCATTGCAGTGGGTTAAAGATTAATGGTGTCCGCCTCCAGTCCTACATGATGAACTTGCACTCTTACGCAACAGATTCACAATTTATCACATAAAAAGTGGGGAAAAAAACGGTGTAAAAAGGCTTTATTCAATAGGCTGTAATGGTGAGCTGTTATGGTCTATCAGGTGGATAATGTGCATCTTAAAATACTGTGTAAATACATATTTCTATAATAGCCTGTTACATTTCCAAAGGAGCCATTGCAGCCTTCATTTGAAGTGAGAAGGAGCTCACAGGAGACGGGCTCTGGCACTTTCTTCCCTCAGCAGGAGGTGGGCAATGACAATTTTTCCTGAATTAGAGAGGAAAAATATGATTTTCTTATTCAAATAAATAATAAAAAACAATGGAAAGCAGCAGCTCAGGGAACTTTGACTGGAAAGAAGATATGCGTTAATGTGATGAGAGCATCAAGAGAGCTTTGCTTTCTCCTACAGTCAACGTATTTCTGTGCTCCCCATCTGAGATGGCAGCATTACATGAATGTTCTCTGTATTTTCTTCCCAAGAGCTGATAGAATTATTTGTTGTGAATAACATCCATAGGAGCTTTGATCCTGAAAATGCCTAAGTATGAAAGCAGCTAGACACCTGACAGTAAGGGGTTTTTTATATACCACAAGCATATCCCCAAATCCTACAGATATATATACTCATTATTAAACTTAATTATTAACATGATGCCAAATGAAACAGTTTTGCTGCTTGCAGATAGCAGGGCTGGATTATCAGCCAATTGTGATGTGGGACTTGCGATACAAGTCACACAGACACTCTTGCTTTCGGCAACTTGACTGAGCAACTGGGAATTTCAAACCAAGGGATAAAGATCCCAAACTGAAACAATGCACAGGATAAGTGGTGTGGAATTCCCAGAACTGGCAAAGTTTGTCCCTACTCACTGAACAGAAACAAGCCACTGCTACTGTGGCCACATGAATAAAAGCAAGACAGATTCACTGTTTCAGTTTGAAGAATTCAAGCGACTTTTAATGTGATTCATACAACTCTGTTTCTACCACAGAAGACCCAAAGACCCTGCACACGTTCTCCTGAATGACCTGCAGTCCTGCAGGGACTGGCACGAGCTGACCTGCAACATCAGCTCTTGCTTTCCCCTTCCTCCTCCACAAACTACCATGCGCGACGCACCTCTGCAATGGGTTGACAAACGTGCCTCTGAACACAAAGACCTCGGAGCCAGAAAGAAATGCAGAGGGAAAGCCAAACAGCACTTTCCTTCTCTGTCTATTTGCCCCTATTCTGGTATTTACATTCTGAGCCATCCCTCACGCACAGCACATATATAATCCTTTATTGTAGTGCTGGAAAAAGATTCTCTATTATTTGCAATTATTTCCTAATTTGGCCAATATGAGGGGTTATTGCTGCTGAAAAGAATGAATAAAAGCATATCTGAGGCAAAAAAGTGCTAGTAGTAAAGTTTAAAAAGAGCACAGATGAAGATTAATAACCTCAGAAGTCAGGGCCTGGAGTACTTAAAACAAGTAAAAAGACATTATGGAGTAAGAGAATGGAGCCAGAAGAAACTTTTGTTATGATACCCAACGCCACATGCAACTTCTCAGGTCACTTCCTGTTAACTCTGTGAGCAAACTTGCCCCACATCAAGGCAACAGGGTTATTTGCATCTTTATTTTTCCCTTCAAAGCTTCAGGTGAACGTGCTTTTCTGACTTATCTGAAAGTCACAGGGAAAATTAGGGAGTAGGAGCTCACAAATGTTGGAAGCCTGCAGGGAAAAATCAGGGTTTGCTGTTGAGGAAGGAGAAAAAAGCAGTTTGGATGCAGACTACATCCATGGATAAGGAGCCACAACATTGCTGGGAGTCCTTCAGCTGAGTTTAAGAGGTTTTGACTCATGCACCAAGCAGGTGAAAAGCAGTTATACCACCAAAACCAAACGAGGACAGTCCATGTGGACAAGTGTGGAGAGGGAAGGCCACACTCATGGAAACCAGAGGTGTGCATGTGAATGATTATCACAGTAACTAACAAATTTTGCCCTGTTCCAGTAAAAACACAGCTGGATGTTCTGCAGATGTATACAGAGCTACTGTACCTGCTCACATGAATACCAGAAAGGGCACAAACTTCTCTATCCCAAGACGTTCTGCTCATAAAAGGAGTAGGCACAAATATTTGCACCTCCTGGAACAGCTGCAGAATAAAGCCATTAGGACCTGAAGAACTGAGTTGATAAAGGCAACGCTAAGATGATTAAAAATACTTTGCTAAGGAGAAAACAATTTTAGTCACATGCACACTGAGATGTCACCATTTAATAAAATGACAAAAACTATCTATCACATATGCATGAACACAGAACAATATAAAGAGGTTAACAGAAATTGATGGCATCCCGGCTTTAATTTTACACTGAATCCGAGTCTTTGGTGATTGAAATAGACAAAGATATATAGGGTTATCTCGTTGAAGAGGCTTTGCTAATTACTGGCACTTGTCATTTCTCCATAGCTTTATTTAAGTCAGGAAGGCTAACTAGCTCTTTCTCCCCAGTGTGCATTGTTTGTTCAGTGGGCTTTGTGCTGAGGAAGCCTTTTTCATAACTGCACCTCATTATTAACGGGTTCATAAATAAATGAGTCCTAATATTTTCCTCGGTTAGCATTTATGATAGGGACATTTGGACTACAAAAGATTACACTTGTCTTTAATAAAAATAGGCACTTATACATGAAGCCTATTAGGGTCCTTGTTACCCTGAAGAGGAGGAGGAGGCAGAAAAGGGGAGGAGCAGGATTATAAAATCATGCTTTATAGCACTATCATATTTTTCATGTGATTTAAGTAGCTATTTATTATCCTACATTAGCTAATTATGGCTCTAACCAGAAATGGATTTCCAGATTACATTCTTTATCCTGTGGTTTGCCATAGCGCACACTTCCAAACCAATCCAGCAAACAATATAAACTAGGCAAATACTTTCAGACCTGAAAACTTCTGGAACAATAAACGAGGCAAGAGATAAAGCTGAGCACTGTCATACAGCCCATACCCAGTTGTGGATGTGTCCACTTCCAGATCTTACAGATTCTGGAGATGTGGCTCAACTTGGTGCAGACATAGGAGTCAAGCAAAGGGTGCAGACATAGGAGTCAAGCAAAGCTGGAAATCACAGAATCACAGAATCAACTGCATTGGAAAAGTCCTTTAAGACCATCAAGACCAGCCTTTAGCCCAGCACTGCCAAGGCCACCACTAACCCATGACATTGAGGGCCTCATCTACACAGTGTGTTGAACAGTTGCAGGGACGGTGGCTCCAGCACTGCCCTGGGCAGCCTGTTCCAATGCCTGAGTGCCCTTTGGGGCAGGAATTGTTCCTCAGCTCCATCTAAACCTGTCCTGGTGCAGCTTGAGGCCGTTTCCTCTTGTCCCATCCC